>JAAEAF010004853.1:63035-138205 GCA_011037195.1 Triatoma infestans
ATCTGTCATGAGATGGATGGGTGTTTCCTCCTCTGTCTCATAGGCTCTACAAAATGGATCCAGCATGAGCCCCATTATGTAGAGTTTTTCCTTAAATCACAATGTCCAGTAAGAGATCCAATTAGATGCCTGAGAGCGCTCCATGAAAAACACAGCAACGTCTCACTAATGGCCTTGCACGGACCCCCGATGAGCATTTTGGACTGCCGAAAACCAACTGAGCTCATCCATAAGGATGAATGCTGTGAAGCTGTCCATGTCTGGAAGCCTGACAGCTTGGGACCAATGAAAGGAAGAGAGGAGCCTAATTTGGCAAACCTATCCACCTCTTCATTCCCAAAAATTCCCATGTGTCCTGGCACCCAGACTAGAAGCACATCCTTCAGAGAAAAAAGCTCTTCCAGTCTTTTAGAACATTCTAACACCAAAACCTGGAAATGAAGACAGATGAACTCAGCGCCTTCAGCGCAGCCTGGCTGTCCAAGTAGATACAAACACCTTTTAAGTTAGTGTTACGTACGCTCTCATCCAAGAAACAACAAAGAATAGCATAAACTTCAGTCTGGACGACCGTGGTCCATTCACCAAGAGATACTGCCAAATGATCTTCGGTCTCAAAATAGACCGCAGCTCCAGATCTATCATCCATTCTGGAACCGTCCGTGTAACACCGGAAGTAATTATCAGGTATCACGCCAGACGGACCAAATCTTGACCAATCTAGTGGCGGCTCAAATAGTTGAAATAAATACTTATAATTTTTGTTTAAATCATTTTCCCTGGGAATTCTGGAGAAACAGTAGCGTTTACCTTTAAAGTATCAATTCAATACAATATATGTTGTGCCACCAATATTATGTTAATATACATTACAAACAATGCAAGAATTATAAATTCGAAGAAAAATCGATAAACAGGAAGTGCGAATTTACAGAATTGATTGTTGTAATATTCTTGTAAACGACTAAAACGATTTCCTGTAAACTTATAACTAACTGCACAGATTTAAATCTACAATTTTAATATTCTTCTGGAAAAATGATTTTTGAGTTTTCTCAGGAATCTGCGATGTTAAATTTCAAATGTTGTATGTGTTCAATATTATTGGCGCTCTCTTCTGGACTACAATGTAATCATTTATATATCTGCTTGAGTAGATAGATGTTCCCCCCCCCATTCTACCATCTCTATATTTATATCACGATAAATGAGTAAATTGATACTATAACTGTATTTAACAACAGAAAAACAATGACGTGTGAGTGTTTCATATCAAATTTTTGTTGTAAATTTATGAATAAACGCATGGATCAACTCAGTTTAATAAATCATATTAAAATAAAAATAAATTTTTTGTTTTGTTCCCCCCCCCCCCAAGCAAGTGAGTAAGTATATTTTTACAGATAAATAATTTATACTTTTAAAATAAGAGATAATGAATGTTATTTATGCATGCACATTGTTAATGGTCTGATGACATAATCGATCAATATGTGCAAATAATTGTACAGAAAATAAACATTATCTGTGAATAATTGAGGATCACAATGTAACGCTCTTGGTTTTTGTAATTTCAAGCAAATTTTATAGTAAAATTTTTACTTTTTTTTTTTTTTTACCGCTCCAAAGTATTCGAGTTCGTTTCAGGTTTTCGAAATTGAGTTTTCATACAGGAGTTCATATTTTGAATTATTTTGATTATAAAAAAAAAATCTGGTGTGAAACACTCACACAACTTTTTCTTAATCCAGTTTTCAAAATTATAATTGATAAATTTTATAGTTTGTGTAACAAATTTAATGAAATTCGTTGAAAACTGAAAAAAAAAAACTGTGCAGTAAAAGAGCACTTCCGGTTTATTAATTTTCTTGAAACTTGGAATTTTGGACATCTATTTATTTCTAATTAAGTTTGTTTGGATGATAGAATTATATAACCAACTATGATGGTACTTTAGTAGAAAAACATAACCCCACCCCTCCCCTAAAAGTGCCCTTAAATGAATTTTCCCAAAGAAATGTTTTTAATCAAAAATGTTTGTATGTGTAGTTTATATAGGAAGTTTCAAGAAAATCGTTGGAGCCATTTTTGAGAAAATCGCAAAAAATCGTGAACAAATTATTTAATAAAGTTGTAAAGTAAAAACGCACTTCCGGTTATCCGATTTTTTCAAACTCGGAATTTCAACATCATATTTAATTCTAATTAACATTATTTAGATAACAGAATTGTTTAATAAACTGAAAGAGCACTTTAAATGAAAACCTAACCCCACCCCTTCCCCATAAAAGTGCCCTTAAATGAATTTTTCCAGAAAATGTTTCAAATAAAAGTTGTAGCTCATTGTAAGTGTAGCTGGTGTATCAAGTTTCAAGAAAATCGTTGGAGCCATTTTTGAGAAAATCACAAAAAAGTAAAAAAAACAACTAGTAAAGTGGTACTTCCGGTTGAGGAATTTCGACAGAAACGTACTGTCAGATCCAGTGGTGATAACTAAACGGAATATCAAGTTTCAACTTTCTACGGTTTTTCGTTTCTGAGCTATGCTGTTTACATACACACACAGGCACACATAGACACACACACACACACACACACACACACACACACAGCACAGAGAGCCATTTGCTAAAAACCACTTTTTTGGACTCAGTGGACATCAAAACGGATATTTCTGGTGAAAACTCGATAACGAAAATTTGACACGAATACCATACTTCCTCTTACTTGGAGTTAGAGGAAGTAAAAAGCCCTAGGAATAGTGTATGCGAACAATATAATATTGTAAAAACGAAAAAGCTCTGTTAGTTAAAATTTTATATTCGATTTGGATTTTCCAGTGAATTCTTTCTATGTGAAAGTTTCAGGCGAAATTTGTGTACCGGAAGTGAATACTGAGTTTATTCCCCCCACCCCCTGTTTTTAGCTTATTTCTTCACTGCCTTTGGCTGAAATTTCTCCTCTTTGAAGAGGCAAAACTCAAGCCTGCAAGCTTCACCCAAGAGTGTCTCTTTTAAGTATATAAAACTGACTGCTTGAGAGGGTACTCTGACTGGTGAGTACTACAATAGGACTCATAGGTGTCGCGATGGCGCAGGCGTAATAGCCAATCCCACAGAATCTAGCTGATTTCTCGAAATCAGCTTCAACGAGATTGTTTAAGACTTTCTACTTTCTATTCATATTTAGGATGTCACTTCTATTGATATTAAGGAGTTTAAGACGGAAGATAGGATAGCCACTAAAGTACTAACCAAATATAATCTAGTTCCACACACACACACACCCACACACACACACCCACACACACACACACACATACACATATTTAGGGCAACCAAATGTTTCAGCACAAATTCCTTGACAAAATTTTTCAATTATATTTGTGAAAATTGCCAATTCGTGGATTTTATATAGGTATTTGAAAACATTCATTATCCAAAAAAAAAAATTTAGACCGGAACTTGGAAAAAACTGGTAGCGCGTCCGACTAAACAGATATTCCTGAGGAACTATATTCCGCACTCGAGCTAGTTAGTGGAGAAAAAAAAACCATCGAACGGATTCAAGAAATAACATCTTCTTTACATTTGCGGAACCCTGACGAGTGACAAGGAGAAACATTCAACAGACCTTGGTAAAAAGATAAACAATTTGTAACCGAATAGTAAGTGGCAAATATCAGCTTTCTCATCCATAGCAATAGATATATAGCAATGGTAGTAGATTAAACCTTTTACAGGTTCATTGCTTCAAAGATGATTTATTAAAGATCTTCAGGTCAAAACCAAAAATTTCCAGTTTGAATACTGAAAACAATATACCCAGAAATTCATTTTGACAAATGCCAATAACCTTATTCATACAGAAGGAGATACTGGAAATAATGCTAGGTTAGAGTTAAAAAAAAAGAAAAATAAGAAATCAAAAATACAAACAACCTACAGAAAAGCAAGACAACGATAATCAAGCAGAAGTTGTGTATAATAAAGCTAAAAGGAAAACCATTGTAGTAAATTCCAAGTATTTAATCCAAATGTCTATTAACCCCTATATATTGTTATGAGTACTACACCTTTCTAAAAGCTGTGTAAATCGCATACAAGTAGTGGAAATGAGATCCTCAAAGGAGCTTACAGAAAAACAAAAAAGCAGCCCAAGGGAACGTTGTTTTTCGAAGCAATCTGCAGTGTTACCAACTGCAAGCAAAAATTTGAAAGCGGAAGTCCCGGATTCGAGATCAACATTGCCTTTAGTGCCTTTAGATTTTGTCGCCCAAGGATGATGGGTAGCCTGTCTGAAAAGAAAACTATTCGGATTTTAATTTTTTATATCGAATTCGGCAAATTTGATTAAAAAAACCGTTCAGGGGAAAAAGGCGATCATAAATTTTCCTTCATATTGTATATTTCAAAGCGTTATCGTACTTGGCTATTTACCATTAAATTATATTAAGCACCAATCTAATAGTGTTTTGAAATACCGGAAATGAAAATAATTTGTCACAAAAATTCAACAAACAATTGTTTTATCAGTTTTATGATTGAATGGAGTAACAGCTATTAGCAAGGTTGTTGACGTCTATAATATTAATATTGTTTGACACCGGCAATTGCTTTTATACATAACAATCAGATAAAAGGTGTATCGCTGCATCACTTCCGTAACACATCATTTATATGGGAAGCGTTTTTCTGCTTTTAAGTTATGCATCGCCTCTATAACACTATGTAACCCCAGCTAACTGATCTTACATTTGTTTATTTGCTAATTTTTTTCAATATAAAACTACCGTGAAAAACGTTCAACAAGAAATTGAGGGGTCCGAAATATTTTTTCGTGTTAAACGATAAAATAGCGGTTTGTTTTAGTCCAGATTTCTCTGCCATTACATGTAAAAAAATAAGTTTATATATTAAAAATTACAAAAAAAAAAGAAAAAAAAAACGCTGATTTTAACACAAAATTCACCGAATTCGAAAACTAACTGAAATGTTTTGACATTGGCGGTGCCTTTACCTACTCAAAGACAAGCGTAAACCTAACAATAGTGGCGTCTAACGAAATAAATAAGTCAAAAAATCTGCGTGACGATGTGACTGCAGAAAACAGGTTTTTTTGTTCGTCCGAGAAGTAAAATCTTTCGTGTTAAGCGATATTTGTTTCGTGTTAAAAGAAAAAAAAATGTATGAAATTACATAGTATTTTGTTGGGACTACAGTATGATTTCGTGTTAAACGTTTTTCACTGTATACTCGTATATAATTTCTATTCAGCTAGTATTAGATTCTAAGAGATATCGTAATTATAATTTCAAGGTAAGTACCTACTTTACGGGACACAAGGTTTTAAAAATCGTAGTTAATGTAGAATCTATTTTATGTATAGGAAAACTAACAAAAGAAATATCTTAAGGTTCATAAATATCTGGGGGGGAGATACTGGGCAGTGTGGTCCATTGACAAAGCAGCTAAAAACCTCAATACTCCTACAAATACAATTCTTGGTGTCTTACCGTAAGCAGCCAAAAGGTACTTTAAAAGTTAATTAATTTATTTCAAACTTAACAAACAGAAACAGACGCCTCTTTTAAACAATAGAAATTTCTAATTTAAATAAAAAAAATCGGTAGTATACTGAATGTGTTTTTTTAAATTTTCGCGCTTCCTTGATGTCTTTTCACAATTAGGGCTTTACGTCCTACTACGGTTCAGGTCACGAAGGAGGTTAACACCCCAGCCACTTAGATCAATTGGCCGGCCATGCAGCGTTCCTCAGCTGTTAATTTTTCCTCTAAATGCCATTGCTATTATAATACTGATACTAAAATAATGGTTCGGATATTATGTTAATAACATTTTTATACTTCATTGTTACTTAATACTTCATTAATACGAGAAATCACAGGAAGCTCAAACTTAGTATTCCATTTAGATACTACCACCGCATCAGACACGAAGGTTTCGGGTATTTAATGAAAATTTGTCAATCTTATAATTCAATTAACTATAGTAGTCGTATGAGTGTTTCATGACAAATTTTTTTTTTTTTTTAAATAATATCAAATGACAACGAGTCTGTTATTATCAATTAATAAAATAGCAAACCTGCTAAAGAAAGATCTTGCTCTGGAAGGATGATATCCAATATCGGCCCAAATTCTGCTGATAATATAATTAGTAGACATCTTACGATCTTAATGTACAGTATATTCCGGTATATAAAACAGTGAAAACTAGATCCTGGCCGTGGTATACTAATATTGTATAAATCGATTACTAATATTTATATAAATCGATGTTAATTATTGCATATTGTATGGACAGTTAGTAACGCGATATTTTTATTTTTTATTTTTTTATTTGTTACATGTTGTGTATAAACTAACAGATTCTTTGCACGCAGCCCAGGCGCCCCTCCTTCTATTTTTTTCAGACAACTATTAAACCATTGCGATCGTTTCCATTTGATATTACAACATGCCTTTTTTTTAAAAAATATTCCCAACAGTCTTTTCAAATGAAATTAATTTTCAGGGTCGACCTCGTATTCTATTTCCAATATAAAATTATAATTAAAAAAGAAATGGTTTCAAAGTAATTACATTTCCCATATCTGTAATTAAATAAAGTTACAATGCATTAGACAAGATAAACAGTCGTTATCATTGTTATTTTTGGCGGATATATTGTATATTGTTTTTTACGCATTAAATTTAATAATAAAAACCTAATTAGTAATTGAAGAGAAAACTTGGTCCAATAAATGCAGATATTTCTACTTTTCCACTTTTTTGTTTTACTTTTAAACTTTTACTTTTTCTTCTTACTGCTAAGACTTAACGAGTATTACGATTGTAATACCAAATTTTCTATATACAATTTTCATTGGAAATACATATGTTTCGAGGTCCCTTGAGGCCGATAAAATGATTTTGGGAAATTGGTATGCGTATTTGTGTTCAGCATAACTCAAAAAAAGGAAACTCGTAGAAGTTCACACTTCATATTTCGTTTAATTTATGTCAGAAGATCTGAAAATAAGGTTTTGGACAAAACTGGTCTACCGGAAGTTTCATTTTTTTGAGTGGATTTTTCTTTTTTTTTCAATTTTCTAATGACATAGTGGCCTAGAAAGTGCTTTAATGAAATATAAATGAAAAATACTTAAAAGTTTCCAATAAATATTATGTAAGATTACTAAGATATCTAAGCAGTCATTATCTAAGATCCTTTCGCATGAAACGGATAAAGTATGCATTAAAACTTCCAAAGGGAAGATAAGCAAAAATAGGTATTACTATTATTTTCGTGGTAGTAGTAACTCAATTTTAGCCATTCAATTTTCATTCATTCAGGGTTTTTTTTTCCACGTCATGGTGAGTCACCCGGGATTGCTTTGGAAACTCAAGAGCATCCTACCATTTATTTACCTATTACCTAATTCTGAAATCATTTTTGTCTGACCGCTATTTTACACTACAGATAAGTATTTGAAATTCTTCTATTCATAAAGCTGAAGCGGGCGTACTGCAAGGTAGCATTCTAAGCCCCATTCTATAAGCAATATACTTAGCAGATATATTAACTCAATCAGAAACTATAATTCTAACTTATGCAGATGACACAGCTAACCCATCCTCTGATCATGATCTAATATCAGCCCACACAAAAAAAAATGGAAAATTAAATTAAACGAAATCAAATCTCAAAACATCACTTTCACACTCCGCCGCATCACTCTCCCTCCAGTCTATTACAATTTAATTCCTATCCCTCCTACCAATGTAGTTTGCTACCTTGGGATATATATATATATATACAGATAAAAATTGACTTGGAACTCACATACCCGACTTAAAAGACTTGAACTTAATAGACGCTATCGCCTAATGAAAAGACTACTCGATCACAGATCAAAACTCTCACTAAACAACATATATTATGGGATTCAATAAAACGTTCAAATCTCCAAAGAATTCAATCTCTCCAATCCAAAATTCTTCGCATTATCGTTAACACACCATTTTTTGTTTCAAATCTAACCATTCATATAGACCTTGACATCCTTTTTGTATGTAAGGTTGCTCGAATCGACATAACGAAATCCATTATACCTTTCATACCCCGACTCTTATCCTCTTAACCGAAATTTATCATCCCGTTGTACTTCCAGGCATTTGTCTTAATCCTCACTGGCCCTTAGCCAGTGGCTTCGCAATCTCCTCTTCACAGATGAAGAGAACAATTAGTTGGAATATTTAATTTGGGAGTATTACCGCTGGGTAGCTTCTCCCCTCTATTAGTATGTGAAGTGTTAGTGTCAGTCTATTAGTCGTCAGTGTTACTTATAATGCAATTAGAGCTGATGTAAAATTCAAATAAATAATTAAAATAAAAAAAAGTCGGGCTATTAAGCATCCTACGTCGCACAGCCAGTATAAAAAGGCTGCGCTGGAGACTAGTTGCTTGCTTAGTTGATATCCAGGGGGGTACGTGAGAACATCTCGGACGCGAACAAACTTCACCCCCTCTCATTCAGTATATACTGCCATTTTATTTTTAAAAAAGTTTTTTTTTATAAGAGCTATATTTACCTATCAAAATATTCATATATCAGGGAAAGGATAAATAGTTATGATTTATTTTGTCAAGAGAGGATTGACCAGAAATATAAGTGATCTAGCAAGTGAAACAAATAAAACAATATTCATTCAGAGAATTTAATTTTTAAACGATTTCTTTGTAAAAGGGACCACAATAAAATGAATGAATAAATAAATAAAAAGTTAATGAATGATTCAGAAGATATTCTTGGCCAAAGTACCTTACAAAATACAATAAATGATCAAAGAATGAAAACAAATGTTCCATGCCGGTACACTTGTCTTGGAAGTACAATAATTACTTGATATAGAAGTACCAAACCAATTGGAATAAACAATGAAGCAACGTGTCTTCATTTACCTAGAATAGAATTAGTGAGTGATGGGAAGGTAGTAATTTTGTTCTATTTTTACGCTTAGTAGTATTATTTCTTACTTGGACTTTATTGCAAACTATTTCGGATTTTAATGGCCTCTTAAAGTTGAATTTCTATGGAGAAATTGACAATGATTTGTCTGACTGGTCTGACTTGTTTCAAAGGGAAAAAGGTATCTTCTTTTATAGTCACCAGTTCCAAAATAAATTACAGACCAACTTCATATTCTAGTTTTAAAGATAGCCGGTTTATGTTTACTCTTTTACAATCACGAAAATAACATAAAGAATGTATTCATAAACGAATGAATCGATCTATTCATAAACTCCTGATGTAACAAGAATATAGATGGATTTCTTGTCGTATATTTCTATTACGTTGGGCGATATTACCTTTTTTCATTTTTAGTTTCTTTTTTGCTCCTTGTAAGAGGAAGTTATGGCGTTGGTGACAAATTTTCACCGAAAAAACATGTTTCCCCTGATTACGAAAGAAAAAGTTTTACCGAATGGTCTGTCAGTATTTGAACAAAATATCTGAAAAACGAACATCTGGCACGAAGGTTTCAAAAACAAAACCCACAACCGGGAGTGTGACTTTACTTTATTGAATAGTTTTTTCTTTCAGTTGCGATTTTCTCGAAAACTATTCCAAAGATTTTCTTTAAACTTCGTATACTATCTATACATATAAATACTATCATTTTGATTTGAAACATCTTTCCAAAATAATTGATTATTTTTAGTGGGCTGTGCGGAATTTGTGGCGTTAAATTTCAAATGATATATGCGGGGTTGTTTTTATGTTATTGGGCGCGCTCTTCTGGCCTACAATGTAAATCTTCTCTACTTGCCTGAGTTGGTAGCTTGGTACTGGTCCTGCCCTCAGCAACTCTAGATTTATGTTAGGACATAAGTGAAATTTGAGTGTAAAGAAAATTTGTCATTTTATATATAATTGTGTGATAGTACCGCAAAGATAATGCAACCACAGCAGAGAAAAGAGAGGCCCTCTCTGGTTAACAGAGACTACTCTCTGACTTAGGCAGGCTAGAGTGGGAAAACCTGTATATATAAGCCAGTGGGAATCTATCTAAAGGATCTATCAAATACAACCATACAACTGTACATCGTGTCATATCTTTACGCTCATCATTTTCATTATGAAGTCCAGTGCAGTTAGTGTAAACTTAGCTACATTATATTAGTGTCTTCATATGTCGTTCATTTAATCAAACCTAATTTCTCTCCTCGACAACTCCATATAATTGTATTAAAAGGAGTAAGAGATTGTCGTGTGAGTGTTTCACACGAGATTTTTTTTTTTAATACGCTATACAATTGGCAATCAGTGTAAAATGAAATGTCAATATTTAAACAATATTACAGCAGTTCTTGCAGTTTTCATCAGATTTCACCCCGAACAAATAAAATTTATTAGTTATATACTCATAGTTCGTGGCCTTAAACTTCAATACTAATATGATATTTCATTGGGTGATTGATTTGGTCTGTATTCATCAGAAGGTCGAATTCGTGTGTGAAGAAGTCAGAGGAGCGTTTCATTCAATCTGTTACTAGCGGAAGTGCTCCTTTTCAAAGACAATCACTTATGGTGTGGGGCGGGCCTGCACCAAGTTAATTGTCGAAAATTCCGTAATGACCGCAGGTAGGTATGTTGTAGAAGTTCTCCTAGAGGCAGTCGTAACGTTTCGTAACTGTCGGGGATAGTTTCATGGTAATGCATGACAACGCCAGATCACACATAATTAGAGCTGTGATCACAAAAATGAAGTAAGTTATCACATCACGTAAACAAAATCTCACCAATGAAACCCATTGTTGTTATCAGCCTTCCTAATTGCAGATGGCATTAAACATAGTGGCTGTTATAAGTTAACATTTATAGACTTTATTGTCTAATAACCTTTAAATTAGCCCATTTTGAAAAGGGCAAGTTATCAGCATTATCTCGGTGATTTAGCACAGCCCTTTTGGCCATAAATCGATGTCACCTTTAACCGACAGTTTTATTCAGCTTTTATCTCAATATCTCCCTCTTCGGTTGGATGAATATTTTCCCTCTTTAAGCAAATTTTAATCTAATGGAAATGAGAATGGTCTTTATACTTTCTGAAAATCTTGGACTATATATTTCACAGTCTTTTCTTTATGAATATTGCTGTATAATACAAACCAGGATGAAAACTTTAAGAATGAAAAAATTAATAATTCAGATTTAAATGAATGTACCATTTTTATTTTCTCAAATGAGTTCCAAGGAAGAAACTTTTCGAAGAGAGATTTATTTCAGAGAAACTTTGTCCGAAAGTCTTTTCTCCGTGGAGTTCGCTTTACTGGAGATGATTGCCAAAACCGCTTGGAACAAAGGAATGAAGATGCAAGATTCATGAAATCTACATAGTACATTGAAATATTGTTGGCGCGGAATCGTCAAAGAAGATACAACTAGCGTTTTCCAGTATATGATTAATTTTGGGTATATTAAACAACTACCCAAGTACGCAAACACGACTGGTATTATCTACTGAAAATAATGAACGAATTAATATTCTACCCGAAATTCAGATAAAAAGAAAATTATCGCATTACTCATCGCACGTCAACGTTTTCTGAAATCTTCTATATGAGGATTTACGCTCTCACGCGTCGGTCTAGTGGTAGGGCGTTCGCTTTTGGTAAGAGAATTCAGGGTTCGATTCTCGTGAGGGACGAAAGACGATGTGTCCGAGCATCGTGGGAATAGTGGAGAGCTACATTTAGTTGCGACCCCTAGTTAGCAAAGGCAGTGTGGAGAATCGCAGCGGGCTTACCATGTAAATAAAAATCGCCGTCTGACAAATCTTGGCCATTCATGGCTATTGCACTAAAGGCGTAAAGGTGGGTGTGTTCTGCACCCTCGCTAGAGTTTCTGGAGAAAAAAAAGTGACTAAGTTTTTCAAACATAAAGTAATTTTTCAGATAGTATCAATATTTTGGAAATTTCCTAATTTGAGTGTAGTACATAGATTGAAATGATCGGTCATTTGAATTTAGTGAGAAATTAAAAATACGTAAAAAAATAAAGTAATGCCTAAAGGAAGGGATTAGCTCAATGGTAGTGCGCTGGACTAGCAACGTGGAGGTTCCCGGTTTCGAATCCAGCATATTCCCCTTAGATTTTCTCTTCCTAGGAGCCACTACAGCTCATTGTCTAGGTCTGTGTTATCTAGTCCGGCAGTGCACTGAGAAGACTTCGGGGGATACAATAGATCTTTCAGGTCACAGTGCATATCCCCTTAAAAAAAAGTAATATCTACTTTTTTCAGACAGGCAATTATTAAATGTTGTCATGAACGGAGGTGGAAGCACATACTTTACTATTATTGAAAGTCTTGCGTTTGTAAAACTTCTAATTAAACAACCGTTTGAAAGTAATCTTGGATTTTTACCAAGATACTTTGGTAAGTTTTAGGGATGCCCGAAGTTTACCTTAAGATAATATAATTATTAATAATAAAAGGAGCAAACAGTTGCGCTATAAAGGGCACGCGATTTGCGAATCCAGATAGTGATAAATAAAGGAAGGAAAACAGTGTATGGGATTCCGATGTCAAGATTCCTGCTTCTTCTTCAATATCTTTTTAGTAAATCGAGTTTTAGAAAATTTAGAAATTATTTATTTAGTTCGCTAGCTAGTTTTTAAACCAAAAATTATACTTCCCTTTGTTAAGATCAACTTCGTGGAAGGCAAGTTATAAATAGGTGGAATCTTTCATTTTCGGGGGAAAAAAAACGTTGCAATTTCAATTTAACGAAATTAAAAGTGGTTACAACATTAAGAAAACAACAGACAATTTTTAATGTATCCATATTTATGCTACCTACGTTTGTTTTGTTCTCATTCTTTGTGTTTTGACATTGAATTATCTTGAACTAAATATAATATACAGTCGTAAAAACAAAAAAAAACAAAACAAAAATTACTACTCTAGGTTGTTAATATGACATGAAATCATATTTATTTATTTATTGCTGTTATCATCATTTCTTCCATACAGAGTGATTTACATTTTTTTCTCATCTTAACTAAAATGAGATATTTAATTTTTGATTTGATGAGTTAAAATAAATAAATAAATTAAAAAAAGATGTAAAAAATTTGTTGTTTTTATTTTATTGTATTAATAAAAATAAGAGGAGGTACTCTCATAAAGATAAGATTTGCTTATTTTTAGAAATAATTTCAATGAAATAACTTAACCTTGAAATTTGGTGAAAAAAAAAAAAATAATAAAGTAAAATTATTTATTTATTTATTAAGTAGAATGTTGTTGAACACCTCTGCTTTAACCTGGTTAAAATTTATTTATATAAATATAAATAAACTTATAAGTTTAGAAAATGCTTTATGAGATATTTTTATTTATTTATTTAAATATTAAAATTTCACACGAGGAGGGTAGTTGTAAAAAACGAGAACACTAGTTAAGGTTAGCCATGATGTTTATTAGTTGAGATTTGGCCGATATAACTGAAGGCATAATGCCAAAATTTGTGCGCGTATAGATGAAGTCATAAAAAAAATAAAAAATAAAAAATAAACATACTACTCTCAGACATATAAAATACTACTCTCAGAGAAGTCGTAAAACTTCGCATCACTATCGTACAGTCAGTTAGGTTTATTAAGATTAATTGCCTAATCAATGAGTATATTAAAACCTTGTGATCAATAAAAAAAAAAACAAAAAAAAAATCAAAATAAAATATAAAGGATAACATGAAATAAACCTGTCATTAATGACCTGTCATTTAATGATCTTTTATGTTTAATAAAAAATAAATAAATAAAAAAAAACTGATGTGAAATCTACATTTACGACTTTCTAAAGTTCAAATTGGCAATTTTTTTTTTCACACTGGGAATTTTGACAACACTTTTAATTGAGCGAAATATTATTAACAACAATATAAAAGAGGCATTGAATTATCATTTTGGAAGGAAGTTTATCTTTTCCACAACTACCCTTTCTAAATAATAAAGGAACGCCCTATTTGGATTTAGTGATTTTTTTTTTTTTTAAATAAAATTGAAACAATAATTGCGCCTCTGACCTAAATATTAAGTGATACGTAAATCTTAAGTTTAAGAATATTATGCGATTTTATTTTTTTGGGTGACTTTTGTCATGGCATACGCTCTCAGAACAAAGATACCCAACTAGCCACTTCTTCAGAGAACTTGCCATCCCTGTGTGTCTTTCCTAGCCCGCATTTACTGTCACCCCGCCGCTTACAACACATACATATAGGTCCTTCCGAAATAAATGATGTGTGCAGCTATTTGTTTTTAGCATGCCCATGTGCAAAACTGTAGCCTACCTCGTCTACATTCACATTCCTCTGCACATAACACTCGTATTGTTTCAATATTAGAAGTGATACTATACTCTGAAGAAGCCTATTTTTTTTAATATGGACGAAACATTGGTTTATAACAAAACATTAATGGGATCTCAATTCAAAGACCCAAGTGTTCTAAAATCCGTATTCTACCGGGAATTTCGCCTATTTAATCATTTTCTACAAAATTTACAATCTACTGTATATCAAGTTCTGAATAATTATTTCTCCTTTAAACATGGATGTTCTGTGTGAAGTCAATATTAACAATTAGTCTGTACTATCTTACAAATAATCAGAAGTATCTGTTGGTTGACTGATCGGCCAGAGGGTTTCATAAGAAAACACCAAAAAATTGTTTGTTTTTTATTAGTAACCCGACGTTTCGACAAACATTGTTTGTCTTTTTCAGGGGCTATCTTAGAATGGAAAATTTGTATGCCCTATCAGTACATGTTCAATTATTACTTTGGTTAACACAAATACATATGAGTGTATAATTACACTCATAACCAAAGTAAGAATTGAACATGTAGTAATGCATACAAATTTTCCATTCTAAGATAGCCCCTGAAGAAGACAAACAATGTTTGTCCAAACGTCGGGTTACTAATCAAAAACACTTAAAATTTTTTTTGGTGTTTTCTTATGATACCCTCTGGCCGATCAGCCAACCAACAGATACTTCTGATCATTTCTAACGGCCAACAATTGCTACAATTTGACATCTTACAAATAGTAAAAGAAAGTAAAATACGTCACAAGAATAGCTTACTTCTGATTTACAATGCTTTCTTTCGTAGAAAATATTTCATTTCCTTTAAAACGCAGGGCATAAAAATAAAAAATAAAGGATTTTTTTGGGGGGAGAAAAGAATTATTCGTTTAGTAAATCCAAAGATCAAATGAAATAATTTATGATGATAATTAAGATGTATAGAGAGGTGGCTAAAAAATCCACGTGACCTTGGGCCTTGTGCGTGTGTGTTTGTACTTTGTATTGTAGGATGTGTTTGTGCGTGCGTGCTGTGTGTGTCTATGGAGTACAAAACTCAAGTAGTTGGCTGGCGCATATCAACTATTTCTGCGAATATTATGAGCAAAATATTGATCTGTATAATGATTATTTTAAGGTTTAGCTAGACTGATGCACCCAAAGGGACATCAAAATCCTCTTTAGTAATTGCTACACCACCTACTCTCCTTACTGAGATGAAAAGATTTAATGACAATGAAACGCGACAAATGAAAGAATTATATCCTTCTTTCAATCCGAATGGATTAACAGTGTATTTTACTGTCACTTTCAAAAGAGATAATGAATGCATTTGTGTCAAATTCCTAGAATTAAGTTTCCACCGGAAATACATGTTTCTGAGATCCCATGTGTAAATAAAACCATGTTTTTAACGAATATAAGTGTGTGTGTGTGTTTAAAAAACGATCTCGAAATCGAAAAAACCACAGGAAGTTCAAACTTACTTAGGGTATTTCGTTTTGATATTACTACCACCGCACTGACGCTGACAAAGGTTTCAGGTGAAATCTTTCGTATATTTTCTATAATTCATATGCTTAAGGCAGCGTTAAGCTTCCCTCTAAAGTATTACTTCCAACACAACATATGATTCTATCGCCGATACAATATTAATACTATATTCTATTGATAGAATTCCAAATTTTTGGAAAATCGGTTAACCGGAAGTGCCACTTTAACAGAATAGATATTTTAGTTTTTTTAGAATTTTCTTGGAAAACGACTATAATGATTTCCTTTTAAAGATGGAGTTGCTAATTGCACACGTATAAACCATTACTATTATTGGTATTAAATTTAATTACTTTGATTGGGGTTTAATGTTACTGGCTCTATATTCCAGGACTATAATTAATCTAGGAAGGACTAATACCAGCCTAAAACGTAAGTAGTTTCCCAAACACGTATATTTATTTGGTATTTTATCCGTCGTAGCATGCAGATTTATTTTGTTCCTGACCGGTTTCGGATTCATCCATCGTCAGAGCAAATTCACCAAGTTCGTGCCCACAATCATTTAAAATTTATCCTGTATTTTATCGCCAGAGCAGGCATTATCATCGTCAGAGCAAATGCACCAAGTTCGTGTATAGAGTTCACTTCAAAGAAATGTTTCTGTAGACTGACACTTGTTGGTTATAGTGAGTTATAAAATTACAACCAACAAGTATGAGCCTACAGAAACATTTCGTTGAAGTGAACTCTCTACTCGAACTTGGTGAATTTGCTCTTGACGATGGATGAATATCCGAAACCGGTCAGGAACAAAACCAATATGCAAAACCAATTTACGACGGATAAAATACCGGATAAATTTTAAATGATTGTGAGCAAATGTAAACTTAATTGGACTAAATTTTTTTTAACATCACTTGTAAAATATTAAGCTTAAGAGAACATCGTTTTAATGTGTCATTTAGAGAAGGAATAAGATTTGTTACTAAAACTAATGTTTCTGTTATAATCCTGTGTTTAAAGAAAGTACATCAATCAGTCAGTTTTATTTGTACTATTTCTATGGATATTTTTAGAGCTTCTAAAACGATTAAGCTTATACCAAAAAAAACAACAAAAAAACACTTCAGTATAGTGTACGTTCCACCATCAACACTATATTAAAGACAATAAATAATCCACATTAATAAAAAAATTAGAAATCTGTGAATATATTAAATTAAGAGAAAGTCTTTAATGAGTAAAAACATTAATGACTCCGATTAGAAAATTCTCTAGCATAAAAAAGGTTATGGTAATTTTTCTCCTCTACCAAATTTGATTATATACATTTTTTTATCGTGGGAATGGCATTGACAAAGGTAAGAGTGAAAATTTGTTTTTTCCTTCAACCAACTGTTTCTAATAAGAATCTCCCCATATTAAATGGCATAAAAACAGAATAGACTAACATATACAACAGTGGATCTAAGGTATTTCAATAAATACATAAAATTTTAAAAGCGTGTAGAATAAAAAAACTATCCGATAGGCAAAATATTAATTTATATAGTAATATAAATGAAAAATGATGTAAACATAGCCTAGTAACTTATATAAGGCAAGCCTGTTCACTGCTTTCATTGTCAAGGCGGACAACTTTGGATATATATACATAAATAATATATAATATACAATTGTTTTTAAAGTGCTGTTCAACTTTGTAACGTATTAAAAACTTTAAAACTAAAAATAAATTCTAAATTCAAAGCCAACAAAGAATATTATGTTGTCTGTGAATATTGTTTGTTTAGTTTTATTATAATCTCTTTTTATTATTTTATCAACAAAATAAACATTATTACTCATTAAATTAATATTTCTAATCTTTGAAACACGTAAATTATTAAATTATTAAATTTACACAGTATATATAATATTGATATTCATTTTTTTATTTTTTGTATGGGAAAAAAAATATTTTTTATAAATAAGTTTCATCTAATTAACAATGTTAATTTCTTTTGATATTATAATTATCATTATTTGGGGGGGGGGCTTAATTTAAATGAAAATTCGTTGTTAATTATTCTAATGCTTCTAATTTGATTTGAAAATTATCTGATTAAAACTTTCTTTAAGGATAACTTTTTACCTTTTTCTCTTACTGCGTTTTCAGAGAGAAACAAAATGATTCCATTCGTTTCAGATTTACGATATATTATGTTTTAAGACTGAAAATGCTAATCACAAGTTGGATTTTTGTACAGGTTTCATAAAATTGCATGGATTGGTGATTGATCTGGAAAAATATTTAAGTAACAATGTGGTTTTTTTAACAATCGATTAATTTTCTAGGCCAGCGATTTTTTTTTTCATTTTTTTTTTTTGTATTCCTTATTTCCATTTCCAAACGTCTGTTTTTAGCAATAAAAAAAATAATAATAATGATTGTTGTCTATTTTGCAATCACAAATAGCGGCTGCAAATACACACGTCCCTTTTTCTACAAACCAACATTCTTAGTCGAATTTTTAACGCTAGCTTTCTACAGTTTTTGTTCATATATAATATTAATTTATCAAAAAAAACATAAATGCTTTAAATTGTTACAAAAGCTTGGATTATTGTAACGCTTTTACTAAAAACTGAGAATAATGATCTATTTACATAATAAAGTTTATCCTACAAAACCTTGCTCATATTGAAAAGGATATTTATATTCTAATCGTTATTAGGGCAGTAAAGGGATAATGGACTATGATGAATTGTTTGAAGGCCAACTAAACCTTGCTCGGTAAATTATTATTATTTTTTTTTTTTTAAGATAACTTTTTAATCTTTCAATAATTTGTGGAATAAGTTGATTTTGTAATGTGTTTTTAATATATAATAATAAATATTGTGAGCTTAATGTGATAATTAATTTTTCAAAGTTCCGGTATACATTACATGTTGATATTAGCTTAACCAATTTTTCCCATTAATTATTTTTATAGTTCACCGATCAAATTAACGATACTTAAAAAAAATTCAGGTCTACGGGGCTTTCCTTTTGATAACTGTACAAGTGAATTTGCAATTCTTATGGATATTTGAAATTGAGATTATTTTTTATATTTACGTATTGTGAAATTTCAATTCTTCTGGGAAGTTTTTGGAGTAAATAATTACTTCTTTGAAAGGTTTTTTTGGGGGAGGGGGGCGGGGCGTAATTTTGCACAGTTTGCTCAAAAGAATAAGAAAAAAATCTTATGGCAACACTTGTTTGACTTCCCTCATTTCCATAACTTCTATGGTACTATCGAACACAGTGACTCAAGGTGAAGTTAATGTAATGTGGTTTAATTAATTATTATTATTTTTCTTTAATTTGAACTAAAAGAGAAAAAAAAACACAAGCAATTTTCCAATTTGAAAATATCTAAACCCTACTTTGTTAAAAATATAAATACGAAAAATTTTGAAATGAAAATGAAAAATTTTTGCTGGTAAGTTTCTTTTCAAATAAAAACAGTTGGAACAAACACAATATTTTCAGTCTATTTTTTTTTTCCTCAAAAAGTGAAAAAACTACAATTATTCGAAAGTTTTTGAATCAAAATATCGTCGAAACTTGAAAAATTTCAATAATAAATGATTATGATTTTTCTTTATCACTAAGAGAAAATTCTTTACTACCAAAATAAATTTGTTTTAAAACCAAACTAATATTTACAAATTAAAAAATTTAAACAAAAGAAAAAGTTAAAATATTAGGAAAATAAAATAACATAATAAAATCTAAACACTTACTTGTTTGATTGATTTGGAAAACGCTATAAAGGGATGATGTTAAGGACTAGTAATTTGCTGTGATGTACTAAACTGCGGAAGGATGTTTGGACCAACCAGCCGCAAGATACTGAAGATGGTGTGCAGTAGATAATGAGAAGATGTAGTGCGTGCAGTGTGTAGGGACTGTGCGAGTTTTTAAAGTGTTGTGCGTCTGTTTACAAGTAGGCCTGCCCAGCTGATACTCAACAACCTAACTCCTCTGCTCGGTAAAGGTTTTCTTCTCCCACTCCTATTGCTTGAACAACTTGACGTATACTATATACTACAATGTAGAATAGCGCTAAGGGTTTCCTATCGGGGCACTCGACCAATGTATAAGAAGTAGGGGGTTAATTTTGTGTCTGTTTACAGAAATTATCATTAACCCCCCACTCTCTCTCTCTCTCTCTCTTGCTTTCTATATTAGTATATAATTTTTTTCTTTTTCTTTGTTCGCCATGAGTCAATCTTCATTACAATAATGCTATTTCAAAGCGCTACTATTTCCTAGAAGTACTGGGGATACAGACAGCTTGTGCGAGTTTAGTGCCCCCCATTATAAAGGTGGAATTCCCTACTCTACTTCCTATGGAGTATTCCTTTACTAGAAAACATTCCAGTACCTAGCAATATTATTGTATTAGGTGTTTCTTATAGAAATGATGCAATGGATATACAATCTTGGAAAACAAAATAAAAAAGAACATATATTTGTTAAATCCTTTTATTCTCTCACGATTTTAATGTTTGTAAAATCTTATTTAACACACACAACTGATAATGGTTGTAAAAATGAACAGAGTTATATTTATACAGATTACATTGATAAGTGAAGTGGCAGAAATATATTTTTTTTTTAATCCTTATTAATCCTTATTTTCTTTATTATATTCCATCAAATAAAATTAGACATTAACAATATGTTTATTAATATTCTTATTTTGCGCAGTTTTCATACAACTGTATTTATTTGTTTTTAACTGAATGAAAAAACTATTCAGTTACATGTATATGAATATATTATATCGTACAGGGTTATTGTGGCATGTAAAAAAATAAAAATAAAAAAAATCAAAGTTAATTTGACCTATATAATGTCTTAATTACCATAGCCGTATAAATCTTTTTATGCTCTTCAAATCTTGACTAAGAAATAGAATGTAGATACTGATAACATTATTACTTTCTTTTAATGCAGCAAGTATTACGATCGCGTCCAATTTTTGAAATTGAGTTTGGAAACCGGAGATACATGTATTGTGAGATGTCGTATGAAAAAATAATTTGATGTAAAACATGACTTTCTCTTACAAACACAAAAAATAATACAATTTAATTGACAAATTTACATTAAAATTGCAATGTTTACAAACGTTAGTTGGCCTTGCCACAAAAGCGATGGTCGGGGTTATAGATATATATATGTATATATATTATACAGGGTGTCCGGGCTAAGTTGTCCACCCCGTTTTTTTTTCGGTAATTATTGTTGATGGAAAAAATAATTCAAATCACAACTCCCTTTATTTTTTGAATATCTAATGATATTATAAAAAAAAAAAATTCTGCTGCTGATATACAGGTTACAGAAAGAAAATTTTTGTTTTTAAATGGGAACCCCTATTTTTTATATGAATCCTAAAAGTACCTTTTTTTGTGAGAAAAATTGTTTTTCAAAAATTAAAATTGCTTTTGTAGTTCCCAAGTTATGAATTTTTGAATGGAAAATTTTTTTTTTTTTATCGCTGACTGCTAGATCTTAAAAAACAAAATGGCTTCCTGTGTTTTTGCCTCGTCGGTCCATAAAATAAAAGATAAAAAATGTGGAATTTCATCCGTTAATACACTAATATTAGACAAAAAAGTAAGTCGGCGCTCTTGATCCCCTTTGCGAGACCCCTGAACAATGTGGTACCTAAATGGCTTATTTGATAGTGACTGAGTAATTCCTACGCGACAGTTTTTCTAATTCCCAGAACTCTAGCCGCATTTCGAACTGAAGTATTAGGATTCTGCTGCACATACACGTACATCAAGCTCAGTATCGAAAGTGCGAACATTCATAACCCTATTTCTTGGCCCTTGGCGAATGACAGTGCCAAACAAGCGGAACGTTGCAGCAATACGACAATCGTTTTCCGGCTTGGGTGTCTTCGTTCAGAAAATCTCTCCTTATAAACCCTTCAGCTGTTTAAGCTTGACGATGGCATTAACAAAAATGTCGTATATCAAATGTCGTACAGTTTTTTCGTTTGACGAATATGTACGGTTCATCTGGAATATGCCGGAACGAATGGAAGTTTAAGGTAGACTGAAAGTATTTCAAAAACAAGGCTTTGTTTACAACTTATGAGATTAAAACAGTAAACAAGAGAGCATTTGTGAAAACATTCATCTTGTATTTTTGTTTTTGCCCTTTAGACGGGTACTCTTATGCGTTTATCCATAACTGTTCTTTACTTACTTTTTTTACTTAAGTTCTTTTTTTAGTTCTTTTTTTACTTAAGTTCTTTTCTTTTTTTACTTTGTTACTTTTTTTTTTGTTCAAAAATTCATAACTTGGGAACTCCAACAGCAATTTAAATTTTTCAAAAACAGTTTTTCTCACAAAAAAAAGTACTTTCAAAATTCATAATAAAAAATAGGGGTTCTCCTTTCAAAAAAAAGAAGTTTGTTTCTGTAACCTGCACATCGGCAGCAGAATTTTTGTTTTTATAGTATCATTAGATACTACTCAAAAAATAAAGGGATTAGCGAAGAAATAAAGGGTTCCGCTTGTTTGGCAGTGTCATTCGCCAAGAGCCAAGAAATAGGGTTAGGAATGTTCGTATTTTCGATACTGAGCTTGATGTACTACTGAAGGTGCAGGAGAATCCTAACACTTCAATTCGAAATGCGTCTAAAGTTCTGGGAATTAGTAAAACTGTCGTATGGGAAATACTCTGGCACTATCAAATAAGCCATTTAGGTACCCACATTGTTTCAGGGGCCTCGCGAAGGGTATGAAGAGCGCCGACTTACTTTTTTAGCTCATATTAATGTATTAACGGAGAAAATTCCAGATTTTTTATCTTTTATTTTATGGACCGACGAGGCAAAAATACAGGAAGCCATTTTGTTTTTTTAAGATCCAGCAGTCAGCGGTAAAGAAAAGTTTGTTTTTTTTTTCATCCAAAAATTCATAACTTGGGAACTACAAAAACAATTTTTCTTACAAAAAAAGGTACTTTTAGAATTCATAATAAAAAATAGGGTTCTCGCTTAAAAAAAAGAAATTGTTTCTGTAACGTGCATATCAGCAGCAGAATTTTTTTTTTGTTATAATATCATTAGATACTCAAAAAATAAAGGGAGTTATGATTTGAAATTTTTTTCCTATCATCAATAATTACCGATAAAAAGGGAGTGGACAACTTAGCTCGGACACCCTGACCTATGTGGCAACCAACTCTAACCAATTCAAAAAAAACTTGCGGCGGCAGTTTAAATTTGAACATATAGTCTCACAATACCACCTAAAAAGACTTTTTCTGGAAAATCTCTAAAACTAAATTTGAGAAAATACCAAAAAAATCTCGAAAACCTATTAAGTAAAGTTGCATTTCCGGTAAATCGATTTCCTTCAAATTTGGAATTCTACCAATGCTTCTTCAGTATTTCACTATTATACGTATAGGTGTCATAACCATACATGTTTTGAAGTAGTACATCGACCAAACCATCATACTTCAAAACATGTACATATATCCACTAAGAAAATAAATTTAGATAGTTGTTCAAGAAGCAATATTTCCTCTTACACTGTAACAGAAAGTAAATGTCATTTTCGTGATCAGAGAGCTCAACACTATACTTCTGTATAAATCGCAAAGTTTACAATCAAAAATGGACCCAGTGTAGTAATACAAATGACAATTACGAATATAACATTCGAACATAGAACCTAGAGAGATAATTGTGTGATTCAGCTACTCGGAGATTTAGCTTTACTTCGCTTACTTCCCTATTTATTTTATTTTATTTTTTTGGTTTAAGGCGCGTCCACATTTATGATCATTGGCGCCCGCCGGAGCCTTCTTAGTGCACTGTCGGCATCCGGACAGTGTTCTCTCGTTACAGAAAAGCCTCAGTGAGCTGAGGCTCCTAGGAATAGAAAAACTATGGGCAACACGGCTGGACTCGAATCCGGGACCTTCGCATAGGAGTCCAGCTCGCTACCACTCAACTAATCCCTTCCCCTACCACTTCTTTATTTCAGTGCATTTTATAAAATATTGGCAATAGTATCCAAAACATGTATGTTATACTTCCAACAATCTCGAAACATAACAAAAAAAGTTATGAGTTTCGTGTGAAAGAAATAGATAAGCTTACAATACATCTCTTCTAGGCCCAGGAGATTTGGCTTTTTGATTAAATTGTACTTTGTAAACTTGAGGCTATGAACTTTTAATAAGTGAACTAAAATAAGTATTGTAAAGCGAATAAAGATTTCCCGTATGTACAACATTAAATGGATTAATATATTTTAGTATTTTTGTTAAGTGTATAAAATATAAATTTACATTTTTATCAATCTCATCTCGCAAAATAATTATATACCATAACCTTGCAAATCTTATTTCATTCAAAAGTGGAATTAATTTTTATTCCATGATAAATCTCTCCAGCTAAAATCATATATATTATATTATATGCCGTAGGCTTCGGATTACACATACCAAATTTGGCACGGTTTCGGATTAACATTAATAGAGGTCAGGAAATAGAATCTTACTTACTGCAATCATTACAACAGTAATTGATTCCATTTTCCGCAAACTTGTAATTCATACTAAATAATATGCTCTTAACATAATTTATAATGTTAGATATGTGGTGAGAAAAGTTCATTTTCAAGTTCAGAAGAACAACCTGAATGTTACTTCAGTTTGGGAGACCCTCAAAGGTACGCAAGGAGAAATATCAGTTTTTTTTATAAAAAGTTCCAAATAAAATTGATGTTTATAAGTGTTAAGTTGATATTCCAAGTTTATTTATGTTCAATTAGCATTCCAAGGTAAAGAAAATCGTTGGAGCCGTTTTTGAAAAAATTTCCGATGCAAGAATCGTTAAGTAGCACATCCGAACATCCGATTTGCTTCTAAAATAAAATTAGAGCAATCCATTTTATAGAATCTTAATGCTGTCTAGATAGTACTGACTTGTCAATTTTTAGAGAAACTTACACTATTGCAGCTTCCTAATCAGATCCCATAGTTCAAAAATCAAATCACAACTTCCTATTCAAGCAAACGTGCACGAAAATGCCCTAATTACTTGTCGATACCGTAATGTGAAACACAGAATTATGGAGTTAATGACAGAGAAAGGCAATAGGCAAAGGTCTTGAAGAGGTATATAATACGATATGAATGGATCAGCGGGATATGCCGATATTATTGCGTTTGCAAAGAATAGTAATGCCGCTCTGATAATTGTCCCGACCGTACGAAAAACGACCACAAGCAGTCTCAAAAAGTACACAAGGAGAAGCAATTTATGAAAAATGTATTGCCTTCTTATAAAAGAGAAATTCCTTGGAAAGTTTGGGGAAAGGGTATTCCCCAGTATATGGCCTATGGCTTGGTGGGCAGTTCCTAACTCACGAGGCCTTTTTTTGACGAGGTTGGAATCGAGTAGAAAAGCCTTACAACCTTAGCAGAATCTATGATTATTGATTTATTAGGAATAATAAATTATCATAAATATGGAAAATAATAATTAATTTAAAGTAATCATAAATAATTAATAATTTAATAAAATAATAATTTTTATTTTTATATATATATATATATATATTTATAATTTTTTTTAAATGTAATTGATTCTTGACCATATAGCTGTTTTTTTTTTTTTTAGAGGTTTGTTTTTTTAGTTGGCAACACTGTTTCTAGTTACAAACAATCCGATAGCTAACAATTGACTATGCTTAGTATGTTTTGCCATTTCACCATGAATAGACTTACGCCAGAACAAAGCTTGCAATTTGTGCAAATTTATTTCGAAAATCACGGTTCAGTTCGTGAAACTGACCGTGCTACGTCCATTTTACGGTCGACACAATCGTACAGGCGAGCAAGTTATTCGAATAACCATGAATCCTTTACGCACCACGCATACTCTAATTGATAATGCGCATCCGCAAAGACGTCGTACAGTGCGCACAGAAGAAGTTGTTGCTGCTAGGGAGCGAGATGCTGAGGACCCGAATGAGTCGATTCGCCATCGTGCACAGCAATTGGTGCTGTGTCCATCCACTTTATGAAAGATTTTACGAAAAGATCTGGGTTTACGAGTTTACCAGATCCAGCTCGTGCAAGAATTGAAGCCGCGTGACAATCATATGCGACGTATGTTTGCTGAATGGGCCGAAAACATTGAATTGATTCTCAATTTCACCACAAAATTTTGTTCAGCGATGAGGCTAATTTTTGGTTGACTACGTCAACAAATAAAATAGCCAGATTTGGAGTGAAGAAAATCAAAAAGTCATTATTGAGACGTCTTTACTACATCCACAAAAAGTCACTGGTGAAATCATTGGCCCACATTTCTTCAAAGAAGAGCCGGCCAGAACGTTACAGGCAATGGAGAACGCTATAGATCCATGATTACTGACTTTTTCGTTCCCCAATAGAATGACGTTTAGTGTAGAAGAGCTTTGGTTTCCACAAGACGGCGCAACTTGCCACACAGCGAGCGACGTCCTATGGATTATTTTCTGTGGGGATATATGAAGTTGCTAGTCTAAGCCGATAAACCCCAGACGTTGGACCGCTTGGATGATAACATTCGCCGCATTATGGCGATATACGGCCTTAGCTGCTCGAAAAAGTGGTCGAGAATTGGACTTCCAGATTGCGATTTATTCGAGCCAGCCGTGGCGCCCATGTACCTGAAATCATATTTAAACACTTATGGCATAAAATTATCTTTCCAATAAAGTTAATACCATGGCCATTATCATGATTTTTAAATGTTTTAATTCATTTTATAGTTCTGTACCTCTAAAAAGAACACCATTTATATAATTGATTTGTCTAAAAATTATCTAATAACTGATTGGTATGCTGTATAGCATGGCAACTAAAATTACTTGAGCAGCCCCACTGTTTGTAATTTATAATTTGCACTAAAGTATTCCTCTCTCTGACAGGAGGACTATATAATTAATGAGAAATAGGATTTCAGTTATAAGAGGAAGTAACGCAATCTTGGCAGATTTCATTGCAGGCTTGGCGGAATTGAGTTTTAACCTAAATAATTAGTGGTTTTTCAATTCTGTTCTATTTTATTGAGTTGAATAAAAAGATGGAGATTGTATTCACATTTTTTCAAAATACGTTTATCAAAATATATTTTCTAGTTTCATTGTTAAGAAATGACATCAGTTTCAATTTGAATTTGTAAAACCTCTCTCTCATTTTTAACATCTAAGAAAGAGAATTTTAACGTGCCCGAAACAGTTCAGCTTTGTACTTCACATTGAAAACTATATCGACCGATTCAGTTGAAGGCCATTTCGCCCAATCTTTTCAGTGCTCAAAGAATGTTTCAAATAAAAGTGAAAAGACATAATATAATATAGGAAGGCACTATAACATAACGAAGTTTAAAGAAAATGATACAAAATATGTTTTTTGGAAAGCGTGAAAAACTAAAAAGCAAAAAAAAATCATTAAAGTCTTCACGTCCCATTGATGACGGATTTTAATCGGAAATTGAGAAAATTTGATAGCTCAAATCTCTGACGCTATTTGTAAATTTTATAATGGCGTCCTTCAATCAATGTCATTTAGACCGGTTTGAACTACGTATATTATTACTTACACATATATTGTCTGTTTTTTTTTGTGTTCATTCAGTTTTCCATCTAATTTTTGTGTATAAGACGCAATTCGCTTTTATAATGCGTATGATTCATCATCTTTTATTTAAATTTGAATTTCACAAAATTGTAAACATAGTTTGGTTTTAATATGATCACAAACAATATCAGTTTGCTTTTTTTTTAAGAGAATATTAGATTATTTATAATTTATATTCATAGTTATTTACAAAATATTAGCTCTAAAATTTTAAAAATATTAAGACCCAATAATAATCTGCGTATAAAACAAGTTTTTCACTTAATATGTTAGTGATTAGAATGATTTGAGATAGTAGTTAATTTCTGACAAAATTCCTGACTAACATACAAAAAATAATCGTTCTGCTTGTATTTTCTTTAATATTAGCCCTACGGTAAAGAAGGATATAATAAAAAAAATGATTAATACCTTTCATTAAATTTTGGTATTATAATTTACCTATCTAAAACTCTTAATTTTATTAGAAATATGCAAATCCTTTGGTTTTTATTTCCTCTTCATATATTCAGCATTCTCTTGTTGTACCGTTCATCTATTCCAAGTGAGATTGTGTATTGTATGTTATCTCAAAGTATTATAGAATTAATTAGTTTGTCCTATCCTTAACTAACAAGTGAACATTACGTTTTAAGACAAAGAGGCATACTTATTTCTGATCTTTCATTTTTGCTCTATCCAAGCTGAAAATCTTCTTTGCACTTGTCTTAATATGTTTCCATAATATGTTCACTGTGTTAATGATTTTCAGTAGTACCGCCCCCCGCTGCATTACGAGACGTAAATGATATATGTTTAGTAAGTGACTAGTAATTGTATAAGTTACGAACATATATTCCTACTTAAGTTTAAGTTTGCTATCACTCTTCAGATGGAATCTTTCTTACATTATTAAAGAATAAGAATGCATTAATAAACAGAAATAAGTTGCGATTTCCTTAATTGCTGAGACGTGAAATTAGGTTATATGTAAATAAAAGAAACACCTCATTAAAACTTCGTGTTATTTTTTTTTTTAAATAAATTTTAATATTTAATAAACTCCATCTATAAATAGAAATAGTTATTTACAAAACAATGAATAAAGTGTTATTTTTTCCACAATCGAGTTTAGGTTTGGTCACTCGAGCACAGCGAGTCTACTAACTCAACGAGAGAGTGACAACAAATTACTCACAGTTGCATAATGATTTGTTAACTATAACCGCTTTAAGTTGGTTTACAAGGTATAAATACTGATATTTATTTATAATTATACACTCAACCACAAAAAAAAAAAAATGGAACACTTATATTTCTCTATAAAAAAGTATATAACTAATATAAATGTTTTGTACAATACTTTAATCGCAAAAAAATCCCTAACTTTCTTGGGAATAAAAATTGAAAACAATAGAAATTCATTTTGTGTGGTTTTCTGGTCTGGCGTATACATCAAGTAGTGATTTTTTTTTTTTTTTTAATTCTAACTTTATGAACAGAAAAATGGTTATTTCTTTTGAGGATGCGGTCAGAACAGTCGCTCTTGCGGAGGAAGGACATAGCGTACGAAATGTGGCAGAACGTTTAGGTCACTCACGTTTTGCAGTTCATTGAGCAATCGTACATTTTAGGGGAATTGGGGAATACGGTTGGAGAACCGGAAATGGTTGTAGAAGGGTCACAACAGACCCCGGACAACCGATTTATTTAGCTCTCAGTTCTTTCAGCTATAGAGCTCAGGGATAACTTATTAGAAGTTGGGGGAGTGGCCGTGAGCTTTGTAACTGTTCGAAGACGATTGCGAGTAGTAGGTTGTATGGCTAGAGAGATGCCAGTACTAACCAGGAATCATCGTGTAAGCATTAGACTGTAGAGCAATGGAGAGCTTGTTCTCTTCAAAGATGAATCACGATTCGGTGGTCTATATTCTTCAGACGGTTGAATTCATGTATGGAAAAGGCAGGGAAAGCGCTTCATTCAATGTATTTTAACAGAAGTACTCCTTTCTCAACGACAAACAATCATGATGGGTGATGGGATAAGTTTGGAGGCCTGCACCAACTTAATTGTTGTTGAAAATCCCACAATGACCGTTGCTAGGTATGTTGAAGAAGTTCTTCTAGAGGCAATCGTATTGTTTGCTCCATTTATCGCAGACACTTCCATGCTAACGCCACATTAATATACCAAATCCAGCCATATACCATACAGCTAGAGTTGGCACCCGCCCGCTTCTTGGAGGAAGTCGGTATAAATATGATTGATTGACCTGCTTGTTTTCCGGACATGATTCTTGTAGAACATCTATGGGAAATGCTCAAGAGGCGTGTTAGAGCTCGTGATCAGCTTCCATGGGATATCTTTCGACAAGAGACCATCCAAAATCTGATTGCATCGATGCCCCACCTTCAATAAAAGAAAATAAAAAGCAGAAGTGAAAAAAGCAAAAGCTTGCTTTAATTGTAAAAAAGAGTAATGTACTAATTTATTTATTTATTTATATAAACATAGCTGGTCTGTAGCAACTTTATTTATTTAATAAAGTGCTACAAAATCACAATTTTTTGTTTATAATTTATTTCGGCTCAAATATGAAAAATATTCTATTGAATTTTTGTTGGAAAAAAAATCTGAAAATTTATCGCTTGTAAAGTATTTATTAAACAATTTAATTTAATAGTATACCATACATAATTAAATCATTAGTGAAAGGCAGGCAGATAAGGTTGGTAAACATAAGATTGACAACATTACTGATAATACAGTTTTAATACAATATTAAACAAAGTTGATTCTTCTAAAGCGATTAAGAACAATCAAATCAAATAATGTGTTTGAATAAAAATGACATTTCACTATTGGCCTATTTATTTATCTAATAATGCCAAAAGCACACAAGTTACTTTACAAATATTAGTAACTAGACTAAAAACAGTTTATGATTAAGACATTCCCTCTCACTCCTGACAAATTCTCTATCTCTCTCTCTCCACATTAACAAAAAATCTGATGTGAAACACTTTACATGACTTTCTGTTACAGCAATTTACATAACTAAGTTATTACAGAAAACATTTTCTTAAATCCTATGTTTACTAAATTCTTCATTGTCTTCAATGTTAGATAATCGAGAGAATGTTAACTTAATAATACAATTTGGTATTTTATTTTTAGGAAACCCATCATATCATCTTTATGCTGATTACTTTAAAATTTATTTATGTTTTGCTCCTAGTGATTTAGCATTTGCTGCTTCCCAGGGACCAAACCCTACGCCTACCCAAAGCCTCACTGGGCCTATATAGCTAGCCCAACAAAACACAACAAACCAGGTCTAGAACAAATATCAAGACTCAGGCCTAATCCATCTAAGATTCACCGCAGTCCGAACAAATTGGACAATAACCTTAAGGGGAAATAGCCTAAGCTCTTCCACAGACAACCTACTCCGACCAAAGGTCCCTGAACCTAATCTCCTCACAACCCAGAATCAATCTGTCATAAGATAGATGGGTGTTTCCTTCTCTGTTTCACAGATTCTGCAAAATGGATTCGGCTTGAACCCCATCACGTTGAGATGTCTCCTTAAACCACAATGTCCAGTAAGTAAGGATTCCGGCTTCCCAGGTTAATAATAACATTAACTCAATCCACTCATGATTTGTTGAAAACGGTCTACTAATGTTCCAAATACAAATAAATCCATTTTTACAATCTTGGATTTCGTTCGTTATACAAGTAATTTGAGGAACATTTCTAAATATTTCAATCAATGGTTCTATAATCTAAGTTTCTAATTCATTAAAATATCTTGGTGTTACGCAACATCAGACCTTGTCATGGACTGATCCTGTAAAATTTTTGTTACGATATCTGCTGTAAAATTTTTAGAACCCTTCACTAGTTAGAAAAAAAAAAAATCGAGATATCTTGATATTATCTATTCGCCAAACTCTGCTGTCAATATTAATTTATCCATATTTCGATTACTGTAATTGCCGTTTACGATGGCATCACCAAAAAGCTAGATATGAAACAATATCATGCAATAAATGCCTGCATAATATTGATTTTCACCCACCCTATAGATTGTAGATTGTTGTAGGGGATTATTGCACTGTGACCTGAAAGATCTATTGTGCCCCCCGGAGCCTTCTAGTGCACTGCCGGCCTCCAAGTAGTGTTGTCTAGCTATTTTCCATATTTTCTTTATTTCATTTGAAACTATACCACTGTAGTAAATGAACCAGATCATTTCAGTATGATATCCAAATTCCGCTTCGCCGTACTCCTTTCTTCCATAAATCCTACGTTGTCCAAACAGCTTCTCTCTGTCTAGCTACAGACAGCACTATCTATCAGTGGACAATAAGTGTAGAGGCTCTTAGGAAGAGAAAATCTAAGGGCAGCATGCTGGATTCGAACCCGGGACTAGTCCAGCCCGCTATCACTGAGCTAATCCCTTCCTTCTCCCTTGGCTTACACCAATTAACTAGGGACGGAGACTCTATTTTGTGAATTGTGTTTGTCCTTGTTTTAAAGGGTAGAGTGTATGTAGTTTAAGTGTATTGTGTACTGTTCTGATGAAGTGCATGAAGTATTGTATGCAACCTCAAGTAACTGTATGCAACAGATACCCGTTGCGGTCTCCACCACCTCCCATAGCACACCATTTTACAATAGCTAGATCCTGGTCCTAAAACGGTCCCTTAGAAAACATGCCTCTTGCTAATATTCACCTTCAAAGTTCTTTCTATTAAACAATTCGCTCCCCTATTTTCTTTATTTCATTTGAAACATATCACTATAGTAAATGTACCAGATCATTTCAGTATGATATCCAAATTCCGCCTCACCGTACTCCTTTCTTCCATAAATCCTACTTTGTCCAAACAGCTTCTCTCCAAAATTCTTTACCAATATCTGTTAAAAAAAATCCAATTCATTAAACTCCTTCAAGTCCTACCTGTTTTCCTATCTCCTCCATATTCAACAATATTCCACATTGAAATAGAGCATATTATATCTCCATAATAAATAATTTTTTACTATTTTATTATTTACTTATATATTTTTTTAATTTTATTTATCTTTATTTACTTTATTATGTAAACGTCCTTTCCTATTTTAAATTATATTTAAAGATTGCATTCAGTGTCAAGTATTATAACAGTTATTATTATTATTATGAACCAAATTATTAATGTTTTATTTGATGTTTATTACATTTGTTTCAATTTTTACTTTTCCTTCTTCTTAAAATATGTAGCTGTGAACTATTACGTTAAATTTAGTAATTTATAAATTTATATTTGTGTTTATTTTTAAGAGATTTTATTCTCAGAATAAAATAATTTCTTCTTTTGCTTCTTCTTAAATCCCCCTTAAATAATTTCTTTCGGAAAAAAGTTCCTCAAAAAAATGATAGGAGTACAGTTAGTATACTAAGTTTAAAGAAAACCATTTGAGCCATTTTCGAGAAAATCGCAAAAAATTAAAAAAAAAACAAAAAACATCCATTCCGTAAAGTGGTTCAATAAAAATGGTTCATGGCGTTTGACCAAAACCTGTTTGGTCCTTTGGTAGAACTTAAACAAAATCTCAAGTCACACAGGCATACACAAAGAGATTGTAAAAACCACTTTTTCGAACACATGGGAGACTTCAAAACATGTATATATTCGGTGAAAACTCGATATCGAAATTTTGATTCGAATACTTCCTCTCACAGCAGTAAGAGAAAGTAATTAATAAAATCTTTCCAAAATAAAGAAGAAAGAACTACGTATAATAATTCTCAGTGAAAAAATAATTTCTTCCTATATGTTCTCGCTTTTTTTTTTTTTAATTATTTTTATTATTTATATATACATAATTTGTTTTTTTTTAATTTTTTTTTTAATATTCTTATTGAATTGGTAACACCTCACCATTCCGTGCAGAGTGAGTTTATAGTTTATGGCTCCTAAGTATGTAAGAAAAGAGGAGTGGCTTATAGTTACCAAGAATACTTGTATTTATCTTTATTATATCGGGAGTGTTATTTATTTAATAAAATTAATAATTTTCCAGGAAGTTTTATAACGAAAAAATCTGACTGTTAACACTCACACAACTTTCTCTTACTCCATTTAATAAAAATTATTTTTATACAATATAAAAAGGCAAAGTTTCTTTAAACTCAAATTTTATGTATTTGTCCTAACATGAATATAGAAGTGGTGGGGGATAAGTACCAACTTATATTAATCTTGGCATACTTGAAGCATTTTTGAATGCTACTCGAAGCATTCTGGATTCTCCAGCGATAAAAATTTTTCAAAATCCAACCATTGGCCGGCTGTACTGTGTTAACAATATTTTTGGATAAGAAAGAGCCAATTTACTGGGAATTTTATTCATAGAAAGACAGCGTATTATAATTAGACAATACCAAAGAGAGTGATGATCGAAAATATAGTTGTAATGGGTTCAGATGTCTTGGAGAGGTGTGATGATGTGATGAATAGTTGGGAGTTAGTTAAAGATTTTTAGAGATGTGTTATTCGGAATATGAATTACGAATTTACGAAAATATATATATATATGTATATTTTAACAATAACTTAAACGTTTGAAAAGATAAACTACAATTAATTTAAAATGATTTAAATTCTAACTAGAATGCACCAACTATAATGATTGATAAATAATATATGTTTAAATACTTAGATAGGGACGCGCTCCGATGTATGAATTATGTCACTGGTAGACTCTTGATGTTACGCTGATGAAATACTGAAGAATAGTCCTCCCCACTTCCTGTAGAGAGACCTTATATTGCCATCACCACACATTGACAAGTCTTGTAATTACGGGTCACACTCAAACATCTCTTGCCGTGTGTTGACCCTAGGTCTTGAACAGGTGTTGGCGGTTATCAAAGGACTGTAGCCAGGTGGTCGGTCTTGAGTGTTTGTTTATTGCCGTGTGTTGACCCTAGGTCTTGAATAGGTCGGTGAACAGGTGTGGCGACAGGTGTTGGTAGTTATCAAAGGACTGTAGCCAGGTGGTCGGTCTTTTAAGTGATTTGTTGACCCTTGTGAAAGCGGTGTGTCTTTGGCGGGTGGTCCTTTGACCGTGCACTGACTGCAGCTATTGTATTGAATAATAGCATCTGGCTGGCACCGCTAGTTATAATTTTGATAATTAAAAATTGTATATTTCTGTTATCACCCCTTCTTGTTATCACATTACATAGTGAAGCTTACGTAACTGGTTTGCGAAAGAGATATAGAAAGCTAAGGAAAATGGTACTCTATTTTTTCAATTTTTTTTAAAGGGAATAGTGCCCCTGGGGCCTTCTCAGTGCACTGCTGGCTTCAAGCAGGTAGAGGCACGTAAGAATAGAAAAATCAATGGTTAGCACTGCTGGACTCGAACTCGGGATCTTCGCTTGGGAATTCAGTACGCTACTACCGATTTAATCCTTTCCTTTTAAGTAGTACTCTCATCCACATGCTGCGCAATTAACCCTTGAATATACTGGAAAAGCAGGCGGGAGTAGTTCTGTTCCATTTACCCAACAGCTCGGATTTCGCAATATCAGATTTCTTGTTATTGTTTAGTACAATCAAGGAATCAGTATCTGGCGTCAAGTTTCACAGCAACAAAGACTTTGAAGACTTAACTGCAAAACTGGCTGCTCTCACTTCATTGCAAATAATTTTTTTTTACTGCAGGGGCATAAAAAACAACTAATAGAGAGTTGAAACATATTTATGAATGTATTAGGAGATTATGTAGAAACTGGGTAAAATTGTGAGTTTCATTTAATATATGACATTAAATTTATAACCATTAGTCTCTTTATTTATTGAAGGCACTCGAATAAATACTCCTAGTCACCATTTTTTTAAGCAGAAAAAGGCCATTCAAACATTTGGCTAATCAATAGGAGCTGATTTTATAGATTATTTCTCTCAAAATGTTTGAAATAATTTCCTATTTGAGATTCTGTTCTCTACAGAATAATTTAATTGTTGGCTCTACCTTGTTTTGAATCTACATCCACCTTAAGAGCCGCGTGTCTTAAGGACTGCGCATTGATTTCAACCTTTTAGAGATTATGTAATGTTTTTGGTATATGTGTTGTATGTTGTATTGTGTGCGTTGTTAAAAGGGCTCACGTGTGTGTATGTTTTAAAGAAGAGAGAGTATGAAGAAATAAGTAAGAAGTTACCACTGTTTTAAAATAAACATTATTATTCTCTAAATGAACTTAAATACTTCACATTAATAAGCTTATTAGGTTTTAATTTAAGTTTTTTTTTAAATATAGAAACTCTTGAACTTTAATATTCTCAAACACAAATGTTGCACTGAATTTAAAATCAGAGAGTGACGATCTAAATGCGACTAAAGTTACTGGTTGAATTCTTTTGAAATAATGCTCCTCTTGGTACTCAAAACCTGCCCTTTATATTTGATTTCTAGAAAGGCGTTAAAAGACAATAGTGGGCGCGTTCTCTTGTAAGGGTGTCTTGTAACTGCATTTTTACCCTTTTCCAGTCAACATACAAATTTCCTTTAAAAATGAATATTATTTAAAATATAAATCTATTTCAATTTCTCCATTTGCTTCTTCCATTACAATTTCTGTTAAATATTACTAATTTATACATGTAAATATGTAATTTGTATTTTGTTTTTTGGAAAGCTTCGTAATAGCTACTAGTGGCGCTTTTTAGTGTTTTTTTTCTTGAATTTCACAATTTTCTCGAAAAAGATTCCCAAAATTTTCTTAAAACATTAAACATATTTATCTGTATTAGTTTTATTTGATACATTTTTTCTGATTTTTTTTTTAATTTAATTTAAGGAGCGTCAACATCTATGATTTTATTGGCTAAACTATAACCTTGGCCTCTTGAGTGCACTGCGAGCCTTCGGACAGTGTTCTATAGCTACAGACAACACTATCTATTACCGGACAGCTATAGAGCCTCCTAGGAAGAAAAAAAATCTAAGGGTAGCGCAGCTGGACTCAACCCGGGTCTTCAATTAGTAAGTCTTCTTTTTAAAAAAAACATTTCACCACATTTTATGGTTCTACCATTTCTTTAATATCAAGGACAATTATGAATTCATGAAAATGTTAAGTTTTAAGAATTAGTTTCCAGATGAAGTTGAAGAATGCACTACGGGAAAGTAGTGAGTTGTTTCAAATCTGATTGGTTTGTTTTGATTTTCTCAAACTAATACATCAACATTGCCAAGATGAAATGTATATAATGAGAAATGGCAATTAAATATATGGGCGGAATGGAACTGATCTGGACGTCTTGTTTATCTCGACGTTTTGGGAAGGCTCTAAGTCTTGGCTCAGATGCGTTCTTGTTGCATAAGATTTTTAAAACTCAGTAACATTTCTTTTGCACAGAATCGGTTTTATATTCAATTGAAGAATTTTAACGTTCCTTTCTTAATATATTGTTTACCATCAGAAAATATGTTTACATAATTTCGTTTGGAAATATATGTACGTACATAGTTAGTAGACATATCTACTTTAGTAGAAAGAAATAATATTCTATGATTATCAGCCTTTCCTTTTCAGAAAGTAATTACTATGATGTATGTTAAAGAATGACTAACATTTGGTTGATCACTTCTAATTGAGTTTTGTCTTGACTTCTTTCTGATTTATGTTATTATATTCTTATTTTTATTATATTTGTTTACTTATTATTATTTTTTCCTTTTTTCTATTTCTTCTTTATAAATTACAATTTAAGACAACCCCCATACTGTTCAAAATTTGTATGGTAAACTTAATAGCGTTCTATGTAATATCTCTGATGGAACATGTAGTTGTTCTTCAGTATGGAAAAAAAAAAATGAAATGTGAATAAATATGAAAACATGTAAATATGAAATATGAATATTTTCTAGGTCATGAAAAAATTTCGCTATAACAATTATTATAATGAATTTTTTTTGTTTTATTGAAAAATTCATTATAATATGCACTGCACGTTGGCTCTCGTTATAAAAATAATCACAGATATATTTTAACCCTGAAATCCAAGGAGTTTCACTATAAAGGACGTACATGTTATAGGATTGAACCTTTTTTTTTTAATAGAGTATGAATATTCAGTTTTATGTATGTATGACTTACATGTGTGAATTTATGTACACGACTTATTTAAGTCGTATGTAAAACTGACACTCATTTTTTATTCCATATGTATCCATTCAATTGGATAAGCAATTGAATATTATAAAGATGAAAAATAACAGAAATTTAAATGTTAAACAACCCGATATATAATTCTAGTATAAACGATGTTAATGAGGTAAGGTCAACCTTGAGATATCACTGTTTTACACGCAATCACGAAAACTAAGTAACTAAATAGATAGTTAACGCTATGAAATAATAATAATCTCCTTTGTGTTTATAAAAAGGTTTTTATTCCTTATAATTGTGTTTGGAGTATGGATCATTCATCTGCAGTAGTAGGAAAATATCTATATCGTCGATAATTTCAGAGATATTTAGAAACCAACTGAAGCAAATGCAAGAAGAGTCTGGAATCAATGGAAAATTGAAACTAAAACCGAAATGTGTCCTGTTTTGAAAGAAGTGTTGGGAAGATTTACTAAAGGAAGTTTATAAATTGAAAATTTTTCAAATCAATTCCTAATAAATGCCCAACTTGTCCTGCTTCTTTATAATAAATCTTTTTCTCTCAATGTTATAAAATTTAAAATTTTTGTTCTTTACTTTAATTTATATTTCTTAAAAAATACAAAATATACCACTAAATTCAAATAAAACAAAAGTTTGGTGAAAGAATTTTAATGCAGTACTAATTCTCTCTTGAGGTGGGATAGTTTATATTAATAGTTTTAAATCTATATTGAGATAGATGGTATTGTATATAATGTAGATATATTGCCAGCAAAGAAGCATTATAATATCTATTTTAGATTGTTACTGTCACTAATATCTAAATAAGAAGAGTTAGAAGAAACACATAGCTCTGTTAACAAGTGTTTCAAGATAAAGTACAATTTACTATGATAGTTTCATTACTATTTTTACACCATTGGCTTGATTATATATTTCCTTTCGTATTATATCTAACTGAGCAACCATGTGTTTGTTTTACATCCATACTATGAATAAATGTATAAATAACTTGTTTATTTTGGTTATAACAAACATTAGTTTTTTTTTTTGTTTTTTTTATTATAAAAGCGTGAGATCGTCTACTGACATAATGCTAAGTCAGAGCACACATTCAGAGCAGCTTGTCTTTTTCAGAGTAACTGATCTTACTTCATATTTTGCTAGTCACGATCTGACGCTGTTCATCAAAACAAGCAGAAGTGGGCGAGTTCTAATTATTATGTGCAGTCAAATTTTAAGTTGAGATATGTGTTTAGTGAATACAAAAAAATTCTGAAATGAAAATAAGTACAGCTTACACTTCATGAATTGGAAGGCAGTTCTTATCGATAACTTTTGCCAGCAAGTGGTACCTGTTGCATGCAGAGTTACTTGCTGAGTAGCGACCCCTCAGGTTACCACAGATCAGTATTCCATGCACTTAGCCAGAGCAGTACACAAAACCCATAAAGTACATACACTCTACCCTTTACAAACAAGGACAAACACAGTACACAAACTAGGGTTGTTGTGGTTGGTTTCGCAGAGCTGGAAAGCATCAGAGATATTTCCGTATAGCCTGCTTCTTTTTGTGGTCATCGACCGGTTTCGGGCGTTCGCCCATTATCAGGATGCTTTTTGTCAAACATTATGTTAACATAGATTTGCACAGAGCAAATCTATGTTATCACACTGTTTGACAAAAGCATCCTGATGATGGCCGAACGCCCGAAACCGGTTGATAACCACAAAAAGAAGAAGGCTATCACGGAAAATATCTCTGATAGCGTCTCCGTCCCTAGTTAATTGGCGTAAGCCAAGGGAGAACGAAGGGATTAGCTCAGTGATAGCGCGCTGGACTAGCAACGCAGAGGTCCCGGGTTCGAATCCAGCATGCTGCCCTTAGATTTTATTGTCCTAAAAGCCCCTAAAGTTCATTGTCGATGGGCAGTGTTGTATATGGTAGCTAGAGAACATTGCTCGGAAGCCGGCAGGCGGCAGTGCACTGAGAAGATTCCGCGAGGCACAATAGATCTTTCAGGACGCAGTGCAGTAATCCCCTTTAACAATCTAGATCTAGGTCTACCGATAACTTTTCTTCAAACTTGAATTGTTACTTAACGTTGAGACTTAATAGTTATAAATTGACGGAAGCGTAACCTTCTTTTTCTTCTTAGTCACATCTACTACACCTCGGTGTATGGGTTCCTTTCATAAGGCCCTCCCAGACATTTCTTTCTTCTGTAATCGAGTTCTTCTGCTCCAATTCCATGACTTTCAATCGGAAGTCTTGTTAATACCTTCTTTCCAAGTGGCTCTTGTTGTTACTCTGCCTCTGTTCCCCTGAATTCTTGCTCCATAGGTAATCGTGGCAATTTTTACTTTATCCATTCTTAACAAGTGACCGATCCATCTGAGTCTATTCTCTTTACAGCCTTTACAGTCAGTTAGTCTGAAAAAAGAATATTATATTTTCGGATTGGAAAGCGTAATCTATGTAAATAATATAACACTTGTAAGGGAAGTTTAATGTAAGAATTTATCTAGAAATCAATTCAAATTTACGAAAAATTGGTTAAAAATAAAGTGAAATAAAGTGTTAGTTGTTTGTGTATCAATTTAAATAAAATCATTGGAAGCGTTTACGAAAAAAATGAAGAAAACATTTTTATCGAAATGTCGCAAATTGCTTGACGGAATTTGACCCGCAACTTTTGCGTTGAATTCTTAAACGTTGAACTTCCTTTGATTTGGATAGCCTGTTCTGACATTTAGAAACAAACAGAGAACGTGGATATATTCATCACAAAATGAGACTTAGATCATTCGCTAAAAAATATTTTTCGTAACCAGCAGACCTCACAATATGTATTTCTGGAGTGTACTTTAATTTCAAAAATTTGACGCGATCAGAATTTTATGCTCTTAAACCACAGGTAAAAAGTAAAATGTGTTTTTTTTAAAATAAATATGGAACAAGAAAATACTCAGGAAAAGCTCAAACTTGATATTCCGTTAAGGAAACCACAGACTTTAATAAATGTTTTACATTTTTTTTTTTTCGATTCACCCAGAAATAGCTCCAACGATTTCATTAAAGGTGGTATATTATTAAGTACAAACAAATGCAGATCTATTAAGATTGCTAGTATTGAGATAATCTTTTCAGGAAAGTTGATTTTTAGAAACCTGTGGACTTTAAACTTACCTTTAAACTGCTTCATTTAAAGCTCCACAAAAGAGGCTAGTGGAGTGGCCTTAACTGTCCAAGATTTTACGTAAAATTAAAAATAAAATTATTGTGGAAATTGATATTGTTGGGACACATATATAGATCGGGTGTATTTGTTGTTAAGTTATATTAATAAATAAAAACCGAAGTGATTCATCGTATCTTTTTACTTTAAGAAAGAAGAATATACATATATTAAGACAACTGAACGTTTCGTAATAATTCTAAATCTGAAGCAAATTGATCATAAATCAAGATTTGCAATAAAAGAAGACGTGTCGCAGATATTCCTTGACCGGGGGATATCCAGCGGTACGGTCCGTGCGTCTATGCGGGTATTATCTCCAAAGGGAACATGGGACGTACTGAGAAGCAGCCCAGGAGTAAGGCACTAAAAAGATGATGCCTAAACTGTGTGCAATCAGGACCAAAGAGACGCTTAACTTGAGCAGGAACGAGATTTATCTGGTCACGGCAGGTTCTGGAAACATCTGCACTTGGTAGGGATGATTAGCTCAGAATCCTTGTGCAGACTATGCCAGGAGGAGGAGGAGACTGCTCACTCACTTGTTATTTGATTGCGTGGCAATAGTTAAATTGCGATACGAAACCTTTGGTACCCTGCAACCTGAGGATATAGTAACGCAAAGAATAACTAGTGGTGAAAGCCTTGAAACTCCTCAGAAGAGGAGGGTTCACGTACTAGACCACTGGGTATGGCAAATTAAGCCTATAGTGGCTGCGGTACTGGGATATTGCCCACCCGAGTTGTTCACTTAATCTAAACTAATCTAATCTAAAAGAAGACGTGTGAATGCTTTAAAATAGATTATTTCGATAAAAAAAATAAGTAATCATAATTAGTCTATTCAACCAAATCGATTCAAAGGCTGTTGATAAACAAAGTTGGAGACATTTTGGAAAGTCGTAGCGGTGGGAGAGAAATAGTACAACAGCAGTTTCTTTTAGTGAATCTAAATAATTAGTTTCCGTTTGAAATCTAGACTAAGTGCCAAATTAGAATTTTTCCGTTTTTCTGTTCGGTGTCTACAGAGACCATATCTACTAGTAACATAATTTTCGAATTCAAGAGACCCCCCCCCCACATATGTCAAAAATAAATTCTAAAACTGATCGTAATCATAATCTTTCTTTCAACGCTTGTGAAAAGTGGTGTTCCTTTACATTCTGTTTGACATTTTTAGTTTAGCGATGTCACTACATCCATCTAGGTTTATCTTGGATTGCCAAAACGATATAAATTGGTAACATACATAAAGAAAAATGAAATATCTACTATGTAAATCAAAAGTATAAAAATAGAAAGATTATTCTCAACAATTAGTTCCATCAAATTGTGGCAATTAGTAAATAATGTGGAAATCCGACAAGGGGGGTAAGAATACATAAATGTCTAATTTAAAAAAATTATTTTCAACATTTCTTCAATTCTGTTTTGTTTGGTGACATCAGCCTGCAAGTTAGATCTGCAGAAACGTAAGTATTATTTATATCAGTGAGTGGGTTTAAGGCGTTATAATGAAACAATGGGTACAACACATGATGCGCTCATCCTTCATATGTTAGTTATTACACTATCGTTGACTTAATCTTTACTTTTATATTGGCGAAATGGATGTATTTATAATTTGGGTAGGTAACAAATTAGACCCGAGTATAAAAGAAGAAAAGTCGCCTAATCAGTTTTCATTTTAACATGTGATTTCAGATGGCGCTAGTAAGTTAAATTAATAAAAAAATTTATTAAAACGTTCGAAACCTGTCATGAATAGGTAGATAGCTAACAAATATTGAAGAAAAGTTAAAAAAAAAAAATGGAGTTTATATGTTCGATCATGGGTGTAAATTATTCAAAGAACATGGAGAAAGTAACTAGTCAGCGAGTCATCATCTCTGTTGTTTCGCAATTGCAATTGTATCGAGTTTTCACCATAAATATGTATTTTGAGGTTCACTGAGTACGAAAAAAATGTTTAAGTGAATGGTTTATATATACAGGGTGTCCCAAGGTACTTGGATAACGACTTTTTATCGGAAACTAAGATAGCTAGAAAAAAACTAAAAAATACGTGTCCCCGTAGTTTTTTGTTAGAAAACCAAGTTTAATTTGCAAATTTGTTTTGGTGCTTCCAGAAGCGAGATACAGGCACCAACTTCATTTTTTCAAATGGGGAGATGTGGTTTTTATTTAAGTAATAGATTCCTCTATTTTTTGTAAGAAAAATTTACTTGAATGGTTTTTTTCTGTGAGTGATATTTTACAAGTAATGAATGAAAGCATGATTTCTTATAAGAAATTTCAAAATGATATTATAACGGTTTTTTGATTGAATAAAAAGAAAAGTATTATTTTATTATAAATTTTACTCCTCATTAATTACAGATCTTGCTCGAACTGGTCCCCACCATTAGAGATGCATACACATGCTTTTTCCCGCCAATTGTACCTTACGACCAAAGAAATACATCTCTAATTTCCTTTTAACTTGGAATCCTAATTGCACAGTTATAAACCGATCACTTTAAAACCAAATACTTTTCAGAAAATAATCATTTTAGGGTAGAATCTGTGCTATTACATTTTAATTGTTTTTTTGAGTTTTGTGTAAGGTATTGGCGCTCTTTCCAAGGATACTAACCCACCAGAAAGGGCAGCTGAGTAAACATTTTCCAAGTTCAATGATAATTTGTCAATTTTATAATTACATTAACTGCAGTAAGAGAAAGACGTGTGAGTGTTTCAGTCTTTCATTAGGAACTACGGACAATAGTTGTAAGCGGTCCATCCAAGGGTGTCATCCTGACTCTACGGGATTCCGCATTCTATTTCTAATTCAGCACTTTTTAATTCCATGTGCTAATTCGATCTCTTTCGAAATTTTGGACGGAGGTATATCTTAACCTAATTTAGCTTCTCACGGATTAGGTTTCCTATTTTTGACGATATTATTATGATACTATTCCCCAAATGTGTACAAAATTAAATCACCAATCAAAGCGCCAAACTGCTTTACTTTGAAAAGTGGCACAGTTCCAATAATGCGGTAGGCAAATAAATATAACTTTCAAATCATTGACTTTTAGTGTGTTCCGATTTATGATCCTTACTTTTTGAATGGTGTACATTCTAAATTATTAAAAAAAAGTCAATTTTTTTTATTCTTATTGTTGTTACAAGTGGAAGATTTGCAAACATGACAGATTTTTTTAAATTAAGTTTTTTCACAGGAAAAAGTCAGTTTGGCAAATTTGCCAAACTCATTTAGGAAGACGAAAAATATGCAAGCTATTACTGATAAAATCCCAGACGTTATCCAGCAGGCGGATCAATCCACAAATTAAACTTTAATGATTGGTATTTTTTTAGTTATACGAGTATGTCATATTTTCATATAGCTGTGCTTCATAAATTTTCTTTAAACACGGTATTTAAAATTCAAAAGTTTAAACAAAATTCGTCAGATGAAAACAGGAAAATGCTGTAAGAAAAAGTAATGTGTTTTTTATATTATTTTTAGTTTGTTTTTTTTGTATTTTCGTTCAAATCAGTTTCAATTCGTTGTTGTGGTTGGTTCCGCAGAGCTGGAAAGCATCAGAGATATTTTCCATGATAGCCTGCTTCTTTTTGTGGTTTGTTGGATTTGCACAGAGCATAAATCTATGTTATCACACTGTTTGACAAAAAAGCATCCTGAAAAAAGCATCGGCCAACGCCCGAAACTGGTCGATGACCACAAAAAAAAGCAGGCTAGCACGAAAAAAAAATGTCTCTGATGACAGTTTCAATTCATTAAAAACTACAAATCAATATTAAAGAAGCCAATGTCGACAATATTGTCGAATATTTGACACGATCCCAATACATACTTTCTCCTACCAACAGTACGAGAAAGCAAAATTAAGAGCTAAAGTGGTTTCATGGGAAATGCATTTTGGAACTTCTTTGGAAGAATACCGAGGCGTCGAGAAGAATCCCATCAGCATTGTGAGTCAGAGACATTGTAATATCGTATTGCTCATAAATCTATCTTAGTCTTTAAAGCTGTCTTAAGCTTTTCGTTACTTTGTTAATGTTGGATTAAAATTGCCGATTTTTAACATGACAATAATGTTGCCAAAATGTCCTAGGGATCTTTTTTTTGAAAAAGTAGACATATGATTGGTCCAATACAATCTCTTTTATATCCATGGAAATTGCAATGCAATAATTGTTTTTTATTGTACTCTCCAATACATAGAAAAATCAAAACCATAAAAGTCTATTGAATGACGTAGCCATTGACATAGAATTTACAGTGTAATCATTATTTCTAAATAATTATCCTTTTTGGAATATAATTATTTAATCCAAGGTGTTTTCCCAAACTGTATTTTTTTACTAGCTTAGTATATTACACAATAACAGTTTAGTATAATTCCATGGCATTGTCAAGGTTGACTACATTTCTTGCATGTATGTAATGTATTGTATTGCAGGAAATTTTTTTTCCACAACTTGATCTTTTATATTTATTTCATGAGAAATCGATTGTCTGCAATAAACTGATGGTAAATGCATTATGAATTAGGTTTTCAATTATCTGAATAAAATAAAAAAGTTACTGAGACTAACGTTCTCCGTGTGACCTTCTAGATTATAGGTATTCTACTTCCCATTGGGTTATTTTCGCTAAACATTCAACGAAGAAATTATTTCGTGAAGAAAACTGCAATTACAAATTTGCAAAAAATCTTTTTTTTTATCGTTTTCTGGAAAACCAAAATATGAAATCTTTCGATACTTAATCATCATTCCAGCAACATTACATTCAATAATGGAAACTATAACAATATAAAATCTAGCACACATAATAGAAACAATAAATTGGGCATTAACATTCTATCATGCAAATTTTAGAAAATGAGTTAATCCACCACTGATCACCCCATTTTCTCGGAAATCTAGAAAAAGCAAATGCCAAAAACTAAAAAGATCATTTAATCGTAGATAGCCGCCTACGGTAGTATAGGAGAATTGCCTCAGATAAATGCGTAATTTGTCTAAATTCCTGAAGGCATAACTTCCAAATTCCACCACATATTGCTCACTGCTGCTCATTGGATCAAGTTCTTGCTGTACATAAGTACTGGAACACGTTTTAGCCAGATAGATTCACTCTAGATTAATGAACAACTCTTGGGAAGAAAAATAGGTTCAATTCTTGCGTCTCTGTATGATCCGCTTATCTATTAATATGGAAATGGGTATACCCAAGCCCTAGATTAGATTAGATTAGATTAGTTTGGGAAAGGCCACGCCTCATTCCACTGCGACCTACATTAAGAGGTCTATTGTGGATCCCCTGGGTTTATAGCACATCCTTCAGTTTCGTCCTCTTAATCAGGCCTAGCAAAGCTGAAAGTGGCTCCGTCATTCGCTTCGGGATTACTAGTCCCCAGTTGAAGAAACCTTGTTCTTGCCAGTCCGGCTCACTCACAAAGGATGTGCACCGGGGTTTCCTCCTCGGTCCTGCAGAAACGGCATACTGCGTTGTCTGCAAGTAATAAATGGTGCATGTGCCTATTCAGCCCTGTTGGTAGACCCACTATTAGCCTTATATCCCTTCGGCTATGGCTCAATAGGTCCTTGGTAAATTTAGGGAAATGTCTCTTAATGATGAGTGTCGCCGCCTCTGCCCTGGCGTACTTCCCACCATCACAGATGCTGGTCATCTATCCATTCCTTGATAGAAGCGTGAATGAGGCTCCTGGGCAACCCGCGAAAGGGGCCTATAAAGTTATCCTTCGAGCCCTCCCGCGCCAAGGCGTCCGCCCTTTCGTTGCCAAGGAACCCCGCATGGCCCGGCACCCAGGCGAGTGTTAGCTTATTCCGAACACCCACCTTGGTTAGGGCAGATAGGCAGTCCCACACCAGTCTTGCGCCTATTTGGTGTGAGGAAAGTGCTTCAGGGCTGCCTGCCTATCGGAGTATATGGCCACTCTTCTACCCACTAACCCTTGCCTTATAACCTCCTTAGCGCAGAGTTGTAACGCCACAACACCCAAGCCCTATGACATGGTGTTGAATATACAACTGCCAAACAGGGTCAATCATAAAAATTCACACACTCATAAACATATTCGAAATGTTTTTATAAAAAAAAAACAATCGAGAACGACATACAAACTGAAGAACAAAACTGAAAGGCGCTCTAATTGTTTCAGAATAAAATGTCTCCATATTGATTTTATATCCCTTTAAACTTCAATTTTACCGAGGAAAAATCTGTAAAAGTCTTATAATTTTAAGATATTAACGTATTGAAAAAAAAAAAATCTGATGTGAAACACTCACACAACTTTCTCTTACTGCAGTTTACAAAATTGTAATTGACATATTTTATAATTATTATATCAAATTTAATGAAATTCGCCCGTGTTTTTATGGAGAAAATCGCGAAAACTGAAAAAAAAAAATCCAGTTCAGTAAATACATACTTCCGGTTTACTAATTTTATTGAAAGTCTGAAATTTTGGCGATCTATTTATTTCTAATTAATTTTTTTGAGATGGTAAATTGTATGATCAACTAAGATAGAACTTTAGAGGAAAACACACCCCACCCCTCCTCCAAAACCCTCTTAAATGACTTTACCCGGAGAAATGTTACAAATAAAAGTTGTAGCACTTTATACGTGTAGTTCACATAATTAGTTAAAAGAAAATCGTTGGAGGCTTTTAGAAAAAAAATAGCAGAAATCTGATAAATACTTTCTAGTATAAACGCACTTCCCGGTTATCAGGGTTTTCTTCAAACTTGGAATTTCAACAACATATTTAAATCTAAATAATATTACATAGATGATTAGAATTATGTAAAAAAAACTGAAATAGCACTTTAGAGGAAAACCTAACCCCATTTTCTTCCTTCAAAAGTGTCCTTTAATGAATTTTCCCGGAGAAATGTTTCAAATAAAAGTTGTATAGCTGTTTGTATGTGTTGTTGATATACCAAGTTTAAAGAAAATCGTTAGAGCCGTTTTTGAGAAAAATCGCAAAAAAAGTGAAAAAACTATTCAATAAAGTGGTACTTCCGGTTGACAAATTTGTACAGTTAACTTCCTGTCAGATCCCCTTGTGATAACTAAACAGAATATAAAGTTTGAACTTTCTGCGATTTTTCGTTTTTGGGTTATGCTGTTCACTACATACATACAAACAAACAAACCCACATACTATTTTTCTAAAAACCACTTTTTCAGACTGAGGGAATACGTATAAAGACGTATTTCCGATGAAAACTGGTATATCGAAAATTTGTAACGACAATAATACTAACTCTTAAATAGGATTAAGATAAAGTAAAAATGAGTTAACATAATAAACCTGTTATTATTACAAAATGTCTACTGACGACGGCAATATATTTTGTGGGTCGGTTCCTGTGCACCTGTTCAAACCTGTTCCCAGGTATGAGACTGTATGAGTCATACCATGTATTTTCCTAATGAAAGCGTACTGTCAGATAATTATGTGCGTGTAGTTATGAATGAAACTGAACTTTAATGATGTAAGAGAGTTCCAAGGTGAAGTAAATCATTTTCTTTTTTCTTAGTAAATATCATTCAAGTTATTTTCATCTTAGTTCTGAAAATTAATGAAATTTTGTTTCATTGAGATTTAGTAATTCTTATTGGATTTTCCTAGTAAAAAATTGGAAATTTTTTACATTATGGGAGATGATGACGGGCAGACTTCTCTAGAACTCTTTCTTAAGAGATCGACAATTTTTTGATTAGGGTCTCATACAAATTCCTTATGGATGAAATACTTAATGGATTTATCCAAAATTAATTTATAAGCAAGAGAACATAAGCTACAGACAAACCTACGAATTGTAGCAATACATAATCCTATTCTATAGCACTATAAGCTATAGATCAATTTTAAACTATTCTATTTAAACTATTGATGGATTGAAAGTAATACGCAATTAATAGACAATTGTAATGTAATGATTTATTTCATAAAATTATATAAAGAATTGTATACATTATTTACAAAATATAGAGAGCAGCTAGTAAAATAGCTTTATTCTCCACTAAATGGCAACAGACAGTAGATTTAACTAGTTATATTATTGAGGGAAAAAATGTACAAAATACCTCTACCCTAAAAGCAAATGTTATATTTATGTATACTATTTAAATTACAAAAATAGTGTATCTACTAATCTTATATGCTTATATTGTCTATTGCCATAGTTTCCTATATTTATACAAAGGTGACTCTCAGAGTTCGCTGTAGTTTTAAAGAACTTTTTACAGATTTTATTGGTGTATTTTTCTATGCTTTCTATTGCGGTTATGGAGTGTAAATCTGTTATACGTGTGTATCGAGGTGAGTTTGTGGCGAGTCTTAGGAATTTGTTTTGTATTATTTGTAGAGCCTTTATATTGCTGTTGCAAGTGACTCTCCAGGATGGGAAAGCGTAAAGTAGCATGGGCCTTACGACCATCTTGTAAATAAGTAGCTTATTTTTAGTAGAGAGTTTGGAATCTCCCCTAAACAAGGGGAAGAATTTTTTAATTGCCATTTTACCTTTATTCAGTCTCTTTCTAACATGTTCACTAAATGTGAGCTTTTTATGTAGAAATACCCCCAGATACGTAATATAAGGCGACCAAGGAATTTTCCCTTCTTCAGTAATGATATTTTTAATTAAAATATCATTAATTATATTAATGATAATATTTTGTTAGTTAATATTTAGTTCTCAGTTGTGAATTAATATTCGTCCCTATATTTATATATTATATCTTTTTTTTTTGTTTAACTCAAAAACTTATGGATAATGTTGATTATTAAAAAGAGAAAAGTATATATGTTCACGTGTATAGGTATGCACGTGCATAAACTATGCGTTTATATGTATATATTTACGTATATATTGTTGGAATAATTAAATAATTAATTTACGTCGTTTAAATTTATATTATTGTTATAAAATTTCTTATCTCATAATTTATTCTAGTTACAACCGTAGTGTGTTTTCAGAGTTTTGAAAATACTTATATTTATATGAATACTTATATTTTGAATGAATATTTATATTTATGCATTGTTAATTAATTAAAAATATAAAAAAAAATATATATATACATAAATATTATTCACTAACTTAATGCAGAAAAACATATATATGTTGTGTACGTGTATATATATATATATATATATATATTGTTGACTTCATTAATAATTAAGTTTTATTTTTGTAATTCGATATAATTGTTAGATAATCTAGTTATGTTATATTCCGTTTACTACTGTACTTAGTTTAAATCTCTGTCTTTACCTTTAAACTTTATTACAACAAGCACTAAACTCAAAAATTAAAAAAAACAAAATGTAGAAAATTTATTATTGTGCCTTTTGTATAAAATTTGTACAAGATATTTCTTTCACAAATAAAATATTCATTCATACATTCCAATAATTCCTCCGCAATTTTTTTAAATTATACAAAATACTAAATTGAATAATTATAAATTTCATGGATTCCTTCACGCTGTTTTCATTAAAAAAAAAAAGAAGATAATTTGCGGTACAAACAGTTTTTCAATAAAGCTTGCAATCAATCTTTAAGATATTAAAATTGTTTATTTTCTAGAAGATGTTAAGAAAATGTTAAATTTCATTTAAAGAGATAAAATATATCTTTCAAAACACTAGAATTGACGCCCAGATGGCGGTGCTGATAAAATTGAATTTTTAAAAATATATATTTCCCTGTAAATGTTCAGTCAACTATTTTTCTTTATTTTCTCTAAATTAGTAATTAAAAGAAAATTTCAATTTGAACTATATCAACTTATATATTTAACGAAATACTGATTTTTTAAACAATTTGTAGCAAGATGCAGCGCATATGCCGCTCAATGCTATATTTCTTTCGCTGCCTTAAAAAAAAAAAAAGAAAGAAAATCTGGTGTGAAACACTCACATGAATTTTTTCTTACTTCAATTACTATTTATCTCTCGTAGCATGCCATATTTCTGTTATTCCCGACCGGTTTCAGATTTTCATCCATCGTCAGAGTGAAGTTTGTGTAAGAGAGTTTACTTCAACTTTATGTTTCTGTTATACACTACACTTGTTTACTTGTTGATTGTATATGCGGGAGGTTATAAGGTTATGTTACCATGTGTATTAAACTACTCCTTTATGGCGCTGAAAGCTGAACGGTGCTGGATAGGCATGCCAGTAAGCTGTCGACGTTGGAAATGCGCTTCCTGAGGCGCATCCTTGGTAAAAGTAGGAGGGACTGTATCAGGAATGCGCGAATTAGAGAATATCTCCAGGTACAGCCAGCGCGGCAAATTTTGGAGACCCGACAGTTGGGATGGTTTGGCAATCTTTTGAGAATGGAGGACAGGCGCAAGGCCAAACAAATGCTCGATGCCAGACCCATTGGCAAGAGAGCAAGAGGTAGGACTCGACTCATGTATGAGGAATATATTGAAAAACTCGGCCAAGCAAGACGGGAATCTCTTACGGGGGAACAAGGATGGCACGGGAGAGAGACCGATGGAAGGGCTGGATTGGAGGTGCTTCTCCACGCCTCACGGCACAAAGGAGATAGGGAAAGAAGAAGAAGAAGAAGTTATTTGTTGTGGTGGTTGGTTCCGCAGAGCTGGAAAGCATCAGAGACATTTACGGAAAATGTCTCTGAAGAAGAAGTTAATATGTGTGCATGTGTATGTGTGTGTTTAACGACAAAATTGAGTTATTAAAAATTATAATTAGATATTAGAAAATAGTGTATAAATAAATAGCGTGTTTTGAATGATATTTTATAATTAAATTTCAATAAAGGTGTCAAGTATGCTCAGTGTTGATAAGAAATTCCAAGAGTAAACACATAGTAACATAATCTTATTACCACCTACACACGTACAATCAACAAGTCAACAAGTATAGTGTATAACAGAAACAATAAGTTGAAGTAAACTCTCTACACGAACATGATAACTTTACTCTGACGATGTACCCACGTACATGTTCAATAATATAATTTAATTTGAAAAAGTTCTTTAGAATTGCAATGTTTACAAACAAACGGTAAGATATAAAATGCCAAAAAAAGGTGTAGGTTATATACGTACCTATGTGTGAGTGGACATTACGGGTGCCCTTTGTCTCAAGACATGTAACGTCAATTTAAATTTTAATGTAACTGAAAGGGCCACAAAACTCCCCCTCTAAAATCAATTTTTTTTTAAAAAAAAGTTTGAATAAACGTTTTTATCTGTGCAATGAGCTTTTCAAGTTTAAAACTGAAAAAAAAAACATTCAGTGAAGTTGCATTTCCGGTTCATGGATTTTACCCGGAACCTTCGTGTCAGATTCGGTGGTAGTCCTAAATAGAATTAAACCAAGTTTATCGTTCCTGAGTTTTTTCGTTTATGGTTTTTTCTTTACACACACACACAAACACACATCAATGTAGCCACCGCTAAAAACATTTTTTTATGTATTCAGGAGAGCTCAAAACATGTACGTATTTCCCGCCATAACTCAATTTCGATAAGATCGTGATACTTCTTGCTAGGAGTAAGACGAAGTAAAAACGTGCATGAGTTTAAAATTTTGCATATAGAATTCATTTTGATTTGCGTGTTAAAATTAATTTTAATTCTAGTACTTTTAAAGAAGGTCCATGCCATTTTTAATATATTTTAAGAACCCACTCACTATACATGACCCAAGTAATAGATAAAACTGTTTAAATATCTTATCTACAATAAACAAAGTAAATATAATAACATTCATTAAATTTAATGTTCCTTCCTTGCAGAAATTAGATTGTAATATCTTATATATAGGTCATTTATTTTTTTTATGCTAATTTTCCTGGAAGAAGGATTCTATCCTGCGTCGTGATAGCTATATCGTATATTACTTCCTCTTACTCCACTTCCTCTTATCAAGAGGAAGTATTTATTTGTGTCACATTTTCAATAAAGAGTTTTCCTTGGAAATACGTTTTGAAGTCTTACTGCAGTTAACAAAATTCTAATCGACAAATTTTATAGTAGTATGGAGAAAATCGCGAAAACTGAAAAAAAAAAAAACAGTTCAGTAAAAACGCACTTCCGGTTTACTAATTTTCTTGAAACTTAGAATTTAGGCAATCTAGTTATTTCTAATTAATTTTATTTAGATGGTAGAATTGTATAATACACTAACATAGCACTATAGAGGAAAACATAACTCCACCCTCCACCAAAAGCCTCCATAAATGACTTTACCCGGAGAAATGTTACAAATAAAAGTTGTAACTCTTAATATATGTAGTTGACATTCCTAGTTTAAAGAAAGTCTTTGGAAGCGTTTCAGAGAAAATAGGAGAAAACTGAAAAATACTTTTCAGTAAAAACACACTTTTGGTTATCCGATTTTTCTTCAAACTCGGAATTTTGACAACATATTTAATTCTAATTAATATTATTTAAATGATAAAATTTTATAATTAATGAAATAGCACTTTAAAAAAGGAAAACCTAACGGCATCCTTCCCCCAAAAGTATCCTTAAATGAATTTTACCGTAAAAGAAATGTTTTAAATAAACCCTATCCACGATTAATTCAACACATTTTCGAAGATCACCAGGCTAAAAATTTTATAGAGTTTATATGAGTCGTTTTTTTTTTTTTAACGAGTCCGTAGTGGATATATTTTTTTACAGACTACGACTTCGTTTTCGAACTCTCTGGTAGCTATTCTCAAATGATGCGATTTATCTATCAGCAAAGTACACTTGTTATTACTTCAGTGTTTTACTAGTTGACTATTCTCCTTAATTTTATGTTTGTGAAAAAAACTTAAATTTAGAATATAAAATAACCTGATACCACTGAAAGATCATATGGTTAAAATGAAGTTATACCGGAAACATTTAATTTTATGTTTGTGAAAAAAACTTAAATTTAGAATATAAAATAACCTGATACCACTGAAAGATCATATGGTTAAAATGAAGTTATACCGGAGAATATTAAAACGAAAACAACATTCCTTTTAGGTTAACCTATTTTAACATAACCTAATTTTAACATAAAATTAAAATTTTACATTATATATTTTGTTTCCATGTATTTGTGTGATTAGCTTAGAAATATTGCGATCATGTCAAATTTGGGAACATGAGTATTCACCGGAAATACATCCTTTCAGAATGTTTTTAGCAAATTGTCTTTTGTGTGTGTGTGTGTGTGTGTGTGTGTGTGTGTGTGAATGATTGGATCTTTTTTTTTCAATTTTATGTAATTTCCTCGCAAATAGCTCCAACGATTTTCTTTAAACTCTTCTCTATCATTTTCCCGAGGTTCTGGGGCTGCAACGTTAAGCCTACGTGTTAATTGCCACTTCATACAAGCACTGTTCTACCAATTGCATAATATAAAAAAAATGACCGTTGTATAAAAAAAAAATGACCGTTTTTTTTTTAATATAATTTTTTATTACCTTTTATGAATCTTTTATTAATACTCAAAGTATAGCCCACTGTAATTAATGTTATATGTCATCTTTCTGCCAGTTCTAGGATAGGATCTTCGCTAATACCATTTCTTGGGTTTGGAATAAAAAAAACTCATGTATTCCCGTTTCAACTTCTGTGAAAATTAAATTTTCTTCCCCAAAGAAAGTGTGCCATGGTCCGAAACGAATGGTAATCGTATGGAGCTAAGTCTGGACAATAGGATGGATATAAAAGAAGTTCATTGCCATCTAGTTCCTCAATTTTTTTTCTTTAGTCTGACGGTAGGTGAATAACATGAGCGTTATCTTGATGGCATAAAACTTGTTTGCGTTTGAAACCAAAGCTGGATAATGCTGGGCATTTTTTAAGTACATTCTATCCAGTTATTGACAATAAATGTCAGAATTCATGTAAAGTCCATCAGTAACGAATTCGTGATGACTTGTTCATAGATCAAGAAAATGCAAAACATCGGACTTTTGCCCACTTGCACCAACCAGAAATGCCGTTTAAGCGCTATCCAACTACTGACCATCTGGCTCAGGATTTCGCCAGAAAATCTATGTGTCATCACATGGCACTCCTTTTTTGGAGAAGCGTTTATCGGATGGATTTTTTATGAGAAGTTGGCAAGTATCCGTTCTCCTGGTGGCCTGGTTAAGGCAAGTATCCGTTCTCCCACGGTATGGAGATGGCAGCTAACTGATTTTTTAAATATTACTAGTTCCGCACTGAGTGTAGGAGGACTTGTAGTTGGATCTGACTCGACATGATGGCTTCCTGTACATGATGGCCGCCCTAAGTTTTTCTCTCTAAGCTTGTGTCACTGCTATTAAATTTTTGAAACTAACACCGCTGTACACGCTGATCAAGGAGATCTTCCCATTCGATTTCACATAGAGCATGCGTAACTGTGAAGTAAAATTACTGATGTAGCGTGAGACACAGTTATGGTTTTCCAAAAAAGTTCATAATTGAATTAACTATTTAATTATGTGTATCAGAGACATTTTCCGTGGTAGCCTGCTTCATTTTGTGGTCATCGAGCGGTTTCGGGCGTTCGCCATCTTCAGGATGCGTTTTTCAGACAGTGTGACAACACAGACTCGTACAGAGACTTAGTGTGAACTAAGGGTTAGTGTCCTGAAGATGGGCGAACACCCGAAACCGGTCGATGACCACAAAATGAAGCAGGCTACCACAGAAAATGTCTCTGATGCTTTCCAGCTCTGCGGAACCAACCACCACAATAATTATGTGTAGAACATATAGGCATTAGACGTATGTGGATGGGTTTTTAAGTCTTAGGAACTTCTTTAGTTAAAAAAACTTTCTGCTTTTTTTTGTAACTCATTAATAACGCACTTATATATATTTATAAAAAGAATTTAAAGTTTGAAAAAAAACAAGATCAGTTAATCGCAAGTGCGACTTTAAAGTCGCTCAGAACTGGGTTCTGAGTTTTGAACTGCATCAGAACAGTTTTCTGAGGTTTTTGAACGTTTCTCGGAAGCGGCTCCAATAATAAATTTTCTTTATATTTCGAATGCTAACTGCCTTTATATATAAACATATCATTTTTTATTTTTACGATCAAAAAATTTGATTTTCGGGATTTCTAGAATGTTGGTGACTTAACGACAAAATATCAAGTCTTGTTGGGAATTGATTGAGGAGCTGCTTGTGTTCTACAATATAGTCACCTGCTATGAACTACTAAATAAAAAATAAACTATTCCCAGCCTACAATACTAAATTTATATACAATATCAATGTTTAGTAAAAAGTTCATGTTTATAGAAAATTAATAAGTCTATAATAAATGTAACAAGATGAAAGCGTGTGAGTGTTTCATATTAGATTTTTTTTTTTTTTTTTTAACTCAATATCTTGAAGTAAGTGTCGACATCTATTGAGGTTCAACGCAACTTATACCTCCATTCATACTGCCGTTTACAAGAAATTATATTTATTTAAATACTCTCCAATTCTGAATGATTGTTAATTATAATACAGTAATAAGTTACTGACTATTTTTGTCGCATTTTATGATAGTAAAAAACAAAAGAAGAAATGAAAAATAGATGAAAAACGAATGAAAATTGAATGTAGCACTGAGTTAATAATAAATGGTTAAACTATTTTAAAGTGACAATAATAATAAATAAATAAAAAAAAGAACAAACATTAATTGCAATAAAGATTGTTCAGGTGTAGTTACAGCTGTAGGGAAGTATGTTTTTACTGAATATGTTTCATATTTGTAGTTGGTGGGTAATTAAGTAAATACCAAACATTCCTTTGCAATGTTATTGGACAATAAAGACACATCAAGAGTTGTATGATAATTGTTCATTTCTCATCAATGCAACCGCAGCTAACCTTCAGCAAATGTTACTAAATACTTTTCTTATAAAGCTGAAATGAAAGTAATACGTTTAAATCTCAGGTGAATTCTATTTTACAAAAGTATGCGAGGAACTAAATAGCCTGTGTGAAGTTAGTGCCTTGATTTCTCTTCAACATAATTATAGATTCTGATAGTCGGCCAAATATATTTTTTTTGCTTTACTTCATTAATTTATATACTAATAACCATGATTAGTCAAAAGTTTGTTTTCGACAATAGAACAAATACAAGAAAAATGACAAAAGAACTGAAATATTTTTATGGATGTATATTTTTCACCTTAATTATGAGAAAATTTATGGTTGAACATGTTAATAGGAATAATGTACAAGCTACAAGATTGTAAATAAAATCGCATCACCTAACATCACCCCACTTATTCCTTCGCTCACCCTTTTCAGCCCTCTAGTATCCCTCTCTAAGGTTCCAAAGTGGTGAAGAAATGACATTTCTTCATAAATTGAACACACGAATTGGTACTAATATCACAATTTATATATTTACGATTTTACTAATAAGAATTGAGAAGAGACAGAAAGTTTCGATTTTTGAGACATTAAAATCAGAATGTTATTAAACTCATTGTTTGAATGAGAATGTCATTGTTTCATTTATGAGATGTAACTAACAATTATGTGTACGTGTTTCTAAGTAGTTATTTATACTGGTAACCAGTGCGTGACCAGTTTGGTAATTGCAAGTAAAATAAATGAAGAAACCAAGACCTCAAAAGGGACTAGCCTACGACCTACCCACCTTCCAACTTTCATAGGGCTCAGAATGAAGCAGCTCTCATTTTTGTTTTCCTGCATTTTCGCATGCTGTAATTAATTATAGCTTCCCAGTTTCACTCAGATGTTGGATTAACATCATTTGGAACTTCCAGACGATTCAATTGACCCTCAAACAAACTTGATATTGATGAAATCTAACTAAAACAAAATTAACCAACGATTTTATAGTAAGGTGTAAAATTGAAATTAAAAAAAAATTTATTGCACAGAGTAACTTAGCATTTAGGCCTTCTTTTTTTTTTTTATAGAGTTTTGCACCTTACTTAAACAAAATCAAGACAGGTAGGAATCAATTATATAATTTTGAAACTTGCGAGTTCATCTAATCGAAAACGACCATTCGATACGGAAATCAGAGCCAGTAACCTGTGATTGATTCTTCAACACTGTTTAAAGAAGCTATATATATATATATATATATATATATATACCCACAAGAATATATCTCATAATTGCATGATTGAATAAATCTCAAAATCCCCGTGTTGGCCCGGAGTAAGAATAAAACCTACAGTTTGTAGGTAACCAAACGTATGATTGCGTGTTGTAGAAGGTGACCAAATGTCCGCTGGGACAACCCACCTAGTAGTCCTCTCCATTATCTCTTATCCGGCTTCCTTTCTTGGTAGGGCACCCTAATAACAAAGCCCCTAGTTCTGCAGGTTTTGGGTTTAGCGGCGGGTTAGCTCTCCACCCTTGTAAAAAAAATATCGGCTACGTATCCAAAAATAAAAAAAAGATCAGGATGGTTTTCATGGCAACGACAATGGCTACGGAAACGGACTTTAAAACTAGTAGTGTGGAATTTGCAGGGTCTGGCAACGAAACAAAGTGAGGTCTTAAGCTGAAGCGTCATTAAAATGTTAAAACGAAACTAAGAAAAATAGGAAAGGCCAGGAACTTAGTGGGGAGTATGTTCACTTGTGGAGTGGAGTGGATTTATCTACTAGGGCTAAAGCAGGTGTCTCGATTCTACTTAGGAAGCACGGTCAAATTCCATCACTGACTGGGAAGAAATTAATGAAAGACTTATTCTGATAAGTCTTATCAGTCATAATTAACAGTCATAATATCAGTCATAATTATTAGTCATAATATAAGTCATATTACTCTGGTAATATTAAGGGCATATAAGCATGAAATAGTGTTGATTGGTGTCTATGAGCCAACGGATGCTACGCCACAACTCGATAAAGAGGTATTTTTCGAACAGTTGTCGAAGTGGCATAGAGTGTAAAACAAAATCAAGAGCTGTTAGTGCTGGGAGACCTTAATGGAAGAGTTGGTAGAGCTGTCGGTGATGAGGTAGTGGGACCTTTTGGGGAAGACATCTGCAATGATAATGGTCAAAGGCTACGTGATTGGTTTAATATACATGCCGTGATGAATACTTTTTTCCAGCATAAGGACGTACACAAGTATACTTGGGTTCAAAACACCGCAGGCTCAAGTCAATTGACTATAATTATAGTCTATGTAATAGCCAAAAGGAGAAGATGGTCCTTATCCGTGATGTAATGGGTTCTCGAGGGGCCAATTGTGGATCTGACCATCACTCGTAATCGCGAAGATATTATGTCCAGTCATGCGAGAACATCGTGTGAAAGAGGTAACCTCTGGATTTGATAAAGTGGATAACCGTTGGTACAAGATTGACTTGTTACAAGAAGCAAGTGTCAGAAGGCTACATGAAATTAGGTTAGCACAGAAAATTAATATAGATGAGGACTGGAACGCAGAAACGGTTTACCAGCATGTTAAAAAATGCATTCATGAGGCCCCAAGGAGGCGCTGGGAGAGAAGGTTCGGCAAAAGTTGGAAGGACATGGCTGACGACAGAGGTGATTGCAGCAATAGAAGAAAAGAAGGAAGCTTACTTAAAGTGGCTAAGTACCAAGAAGCCTGAAGGTAGAGAAGCCTACAAACAGAAAAACAAGCGCGCAAAACAATTAGTAAGGAAAGCTAAGGATGAATCCTGGGATAGAAGTTGCCTTGAAATAGACCACTCAATTGGTTATCCAAAGTCTACTCAAGCGTGGAAATCCACAAGAAAATTAAGAAGTAATAGAACGCCAAATAGTATACTTCCTGTAGTATCACTGTCCAAAATGGAATATTATTTTAAGAATCTCTTGGGAGAAAAAAAGAGAGAGATTCTCGTCGACCGGTGTAAAGGTGAACTGTGATCCGGTGGAGCCTGTCTTGGAAGAAGAAGTCAGAGATGCTTTGCAAAACTCGAGCAATGGAAAAAAGGCGTCGGGCCCTGGAGGCATTGTGATGGAACTGATTAAATATGGTGGCCAAGGAATAATAAGAGCGTTCATGAAAATTTATAACCAGGTACTGGAAGGGGACAGTATCTGAGAGATTGGACTTTCTCTTACGTTACGCCAGTGTATAAAAAAGGAAACAATAAGGATCCGAGGAATTAGTGTAATGTCTTCTTTCAGCCGAAAATTAAGTAGTATTGTTAAAAGGCGTCTGGAGGAAATGACAAAATCTAAGCAAACCGAGGACCACACAGGATTTACATGTGGAAGATCATGCCATGATCATATTTTTACAGTGCGCCAATTAACGGAGAAAATAGTGGCGAAAGTTAAAGAAGTCCACATGGTTTTTGTGGATATTCAGAAAGCCTATGACTCCGTTCCTATTAATATGAGTTGGCCAGTATTGCAAAAGTTCTGAGTTGATACAAATATGATCGGGCTATCAAAAGAATGTTCAGGACTGTCGGGCAAGTGTGAAGCAGGTATTGCGGATCTCACATGACTTCGACACTACTAAAGGTCTGCACCAGGGAATGTCCCTTACAATTTTCGAAATTTACCTGGAGAGTGTATAGATGGATTGGAATGGTTCCTGCAGAGAAATGGGCATTCCAATAAGAGGCAAAATGTACACTCCCTTCTATTCGCGGATGACCAAGTAATTTTAGTCCAGGTCCGCGAGGATATTAAATATCTAATGAGGAAACTGCTCGAAAGCTATGAAGCAGGTGGCTTCAAAGTGAATTTCGATAAATCCGAGTACTTACTTGTAGGAGGAAAGGGCCGGGATCTGATGGTGAACTCACAGGTCATTAGGCCCATTCACCGTTTCAGGTACTTGGATTCAATAATTGATAGCTCCGGTAGGCGTGAGGCCGACGTTCTAAGCAGGGTAGGACAAGCCAAGGCTGCGGTCCGTTGCTTGAACGGAGTCCTCTGAAGCAAAAACATATCACTGAAACTCATTCTGCGGGTGATAGTTGAAAGCATTCTCACGTACGGTGGGGAGAGCTGGATATTTACCGAACGTCTCAGACAACGAATAAATGCAATCGAGATGGACAGTCTAAGATGCAGTATTAGGATCTCTCTTCTCCATAGGAGAAGGAACATAGATATCCGTGCGGATGTGGAAGTAAAGGAGACCGCACTTGACCGACTAGAAATGCGGCCTCTACAGTGGTACGGTCATGTCCAGCGAATGGGGGAAAGAAAGTGTTTTTGCGGTCCCTTCCTGGAAGAAAAATAAGAGGGCGCCCTAGAATGACTTGGAAAGCACGCATGGTTCGAGCAATGGATGTTCACCACCTGACGGAGGAGGACTGGGAAGACCGCCTCACATGGTCTTTGGGGATATCTTTTAATATCAGCACGAAACTCTGTTTCGGTTACTATCATTGAAAAAAAAAAAAATCTGGTATGAAACACTCACACAACTTTCTCTTACTGCAGTTTACAAAATTGTAACTGATAAATTTTATAGTTAGTATACAAATTTAAGGAAATTCGTCGAAGATTTTATGGAGAAAATCGCGAAAACTGAAAAAACTGTTCAGTTGAAACCCATTTCCGGTTTATTTAAACCGTACCATGTCCGTATATTTTCGATTTCTTTTAAACTTGGAATTTTGGCAAGCTATTTATTTCTAATTAATTTTGTTTAGATGGTAGAATTATATAATCAACTATGATAGCACTTTAGAGGAAAACATAAATCCACCCGTCCCCCAAAAGACTCCTTAAATGATTTTATAGGGAGAAATATTTCAAATAAAAGTTTAGCTCTTTACATGTGTAGTACATATAATTTGTTTTAAGAAAATCGTTGGAACCATTTTCGAGAAAATCACAAAAAAAGAACTAAAAAACTATTCATTATAGCGGCATTTTTGGTTGAACGATTTTTACAGAAAGTTTATTCTGAGGTCGCCTGGTAGCACTTTAACAAAATTTAGTTTGTACATTCTGCGATTTTTAATTTTTGAGATATGCTGCCCTACCCACAGACAGACAGACACACATACCAATTGCTAAAAACCTCTAAACGGATATTTCCGGTGAAAACTAGATATCGAAGTTTGACACGATTACAATACTTCCTCTTATTAGGAGTAACAGAAAATAAATGACAGAAAAATTGTCGACTAGGTCGCTATTTCAAATATCAAGCATCTAACATCATGAAATTTGATTTTTTGAAAGGAAAAATAAAACATAAATTGATCAAAATTAAACTACTAACATTAACTAGTGACTAGTAACATTAACTAGTCCAGAGCTCTAACCGCTGAGCTAATCCTTTCCCTGGCTTTGAGGATACCATGAACATTGAGGTGGCTACTCCAGAACGAGGCCTAACCATTGTTTGTCCTACTGTCTAGATATTTAGCTGAGATGACTTCGTGTACCACTTTTTGTGTGATAGCTTCTCCGCAACTCTTTTAACGAGGATCTTGTCGCAATGTCGTACCGGATACAACCATCGTGTGTACCCTTAATGGAACGTAGGCTTTAACGGAGAACCTATATTCACAGTATCCGGTGTAGCCCACCAGAATTCACCGCTTTCGTTTAATTTGTGCGCCAATTCTACAGCCAATGACATACATTCCTCTGTTCCATTTGTGGCATAAACCCTGGTCTCCAACGCCAATAAATCTTCCTCATTTCCATTCTGATGAACTCCAGCGCAATATTTTTCACCATTAACTAGCATTGGAATTAACCATTTGTAGAAGTAAAAGAATGAATCATGGCCCAGTAAATATCAAACACAGTAAGAATCAAACATTGATGTAATTGTAATTATTTGTAATATTGTAATTAAAAAAAAGGCAAATTTAAGTGGAGGCAGACAGATTGGTTGAGTAATATTGTTATGAGAAGTGGAATAAAAGATCGTAAAAACTCAATAATTGCCCATCATGAAATTATCAATGGATAGATATAATGTTGGATTTATATTCATTCTTAGTTGTTGTTTTTTTAAAGTTAATTTTAAAAAAAAAAAGAACTACAGTCGTAAAGGTATGTGTGTGAGTGTTTAATAAGTGATTTCTTTGTAAATTACACACTAAGGAGATGATGATTATACACTCGTGTCTGCTACCACGGCATTCTCCACAAGAGAGAGAGAGAGAGGAGAGAGTGACAGAGAGGCCGCTACTAGCACGGCATTCCCCACACGTACTTCATTTTGATATAATAATCATGTATTTTGTTTTTAAAAATCTGTTTTATCGCTAAATAAAAAAATCTCTTAAAACAATGATTATAGATTCAAATTTTTAAAGAATTTCCTTTCTTTTTTTTTAACTAAGCTCGGGGTCCGGCATTTCAGCCATTCGACTACGGGCAGCCCAATAAAAATTGGCTTGGCGTACAAAACTTGTGCTTATCAGCTGCCTTGGCTACGTCAAATAAAATGGTGGTAGAGAGATAAATGCTCTCCACTCATCATGATAAGATTGCGGCAAAGCGAACAGAACGGACTTGAGGCTACGTGTCTTAAGAATTTCATTATAACATTTGCTTCAAATACTTTTTCTCCATCAATATATGGAATATAAAAATATCTGTATTATGTGTTGTCTATTAAAAATCTTTCGTAATAATATGAATTAAAATCTGTTTAATGTATCTCAAAAAAAAAAAAAAACGGGTTAGATATGTTACAAATAAAATTTGTTTATTTAAGGTTTATGATTGTACAGTTAGTATTCCAAAAACTCAAAAACCTATTCTGTAAAGTCACACTTCCGGTTAACCGATTTTCTTCAAATTTACAATTCTAGCAATGCTTCTAATGTCTGCTAATATTATATAGGTGGCAGAACCATACATTGTACTGCAGCTGTACTTTAGATGAAAGCTTAACGCTATTGTGTCCCCTAGAACCACCCTCCCCACCCCCCCAAATTTCCCGTGAAAATATTTCAAATAAAAGTGATAGGTATTTATCGTAGTATACGAAGTTGTAGGCGTTTTTGAGAAAATTGTGAAAAAGTGATAAAAAAACCATTAAATAAAGTAGCATTTCCGGTTGATAGATTGTGCCCGAAATCTTAATGCATGATGGGGTTGATAGTGTTCAATTGGAATACCAAGTTTGAATTCCTGCAATTTTTTTTTTTTGAGATATTCTGTTAAAATACACACACACACACACACACATATATATATATATATATATAGGGTGACCAGAGTTATATGCTCCACCCAATTTTTTTTTAAACGGCGGGAAATTTCGAAAAAATAGAAAACACGTATTTAATCATTTTTAGTCTAGTTTATTTTCAGTGATTGATCCATTTTTTTAAACCCCAATATCCCGAGATACAGCATCCAACTTTTTTTTTTCAAATGGAACATTATATTTTTTTTTGCATATTTTTATAGTACTTGAGCCTCTAAAAAAAAAAAAAAATAAAAAAAAAAAAAAATTTAAAATCGGTTAGGTTTTGCAAAAGTTATGGTAATTTAAAATATGAAAAACAAATTTCAGTTTAATGTCAAAATTACCTTATTTTTTCTTTAAAGAAGCTCTTCAAACTGGACACCATCAACGGATAGGCAAGCCCAAAGCTCTGGACTCCCACGCTCTGTTTGTAGCAGCACTTAGATGGCAAAGTCAACATCTAGGCAGGCTAGAGTTATTCGACGTTCCAGATCTTCGACTGAAGCCACGGGATTAAGGTTACTGTACATTTATTTTTTAGATATCCCCACAAAAAATAGTCCATTGGGGTTAAGTCCGGAGATCGAGGTGGCCATTGGATCGGACCGAGTTCCTAACCACTTTTCGTGGAAATTTCTGTCCAGGTAACGTCGAACAACTCTCGCATTATGTGCCGGGCAACCATCTTGTTAAAAATACATATCTAGCCGACGTTTTAGACGAACATCTTCAAGCAGAACTGGCAAAATGTCTCTTAAAAAAGTTAGATACCTTTCACCAGTTAAGTTCTCTCTGTAGAAGTATGGGCCTATTAGTTGGTTTCCTAAAACAACACACCAAACGTTTTTAGAAAAAACAGCCTGATGGCGTGTGGCGAAGGTAACTTGTGGATTTTCTTCTGCCCATATTCTAAAGTTCCAACGATTAAGAAGGCCATTGTTGGTAAACTTTGATTCATCAGTCCATAAAATTGTGCATTTTTTGTCCATTTTTTGTGGGGATATCTAAAAAATAAAGTGTACAGTAACCTTAATCCCGTGGCTTCAGTCGAAGATATGAAACGTCGAATAACTCTAGCCTGCCTAGATGTTGACTTTGCCACCTAAGTGCTGCTACAAACAGAACGTGGGAGTCCAGAGCTTTGGCTTGCCTATCCGTTGATAGTGCCCAGTTTGAAGAGCTTCTTTAAAGAAAAAATAAGGTAATTTTGACATTAAACTGAAATTTGTTTTTCATATTTTAAATTACCATAACTTTTGAAAAACCTAACCGATTTTAAATTTTTTTAGAGGCTCAATTACTATAAAAGTATGCAAAAAAATATAATGTTCCATTTGAAAAAAAAAAGTTGGATGCTGTATCTCGGGATATTGGGGTATAAAAAAATGGATCAATCACTGAAAATAAACTAAACTAAAAATGATTAAATACGTGTTTTCTATTTTTTCGAAATTTCCCGCCGTTTAAAAAAAAAGTGGGTGGAGCATATAACTCTGGTCACCCGTATAGACCATTCGCTAAAATCATTTTTTTCGTATTCAGAGGACCCTAAAAACTGTATTTCCGTGAAAACTCAATTTAGAAAATCTGGCAAGATCGTGATACTTCCCAAGGAAAGTACTAGGCCCAAGGAAATTAATAATATGATTGCATTAATTATAATTGAAGGTTGGTGTGAATATTTGGAAAATAAGCATCAATTTCTTTAATTAATATTTCTTTAATTACCTAATATCATTGGGAATCATTAAAGTATCCTTCAAATACTTCCTGTTCCTTTGTTTTTACATAAAGATAAATAATAAGGTAACTTATATAATAGTGAGTACAATTTTGTTTAAAGAATGTAAAGATCGAACGATGGGGGACTGAATGCTGATGGGGAAATTTCTGATTAAATTATTAATAACAATTTTATCTTTTATTAGATCCAAGACAATAGAAGAAAACAATGAATTGAAAGAATCGTTGAAAAACTAATTTTGGAGTGAATAGTTCATTTAGGCTTTCTCTTACTGCAATTTACACAGATTTTAATGACAAATTTTGTTCGAATATATAATTCTCTTACCAGATGTTTAATTGCCTTCAATTAAATTAATGGGAGAATCTAAAGTTAACAAATACCCTTCTCTGAAGAAAGATTACAATCCAAAATCTCTTTAAAAAAATTGGTAGTTCTCTGTATCTATAGTTCATTTACCAAATTTAATAAAATCCCGTGTTTTAATTAAAAAAACAAACACAGAAAACTGAAAAACATCAGTTCAGTAAAAACGCACTTCCGGTCAAACGATTTTTTTGAAATTCGGAATTTTTTCGACATATTTAATTCTAATCGATAAAGATATCGTATAATAAACTGAAATAGCACTCTAGTGGGAAACATTACTCAACCTCTCCACCAAACCTCCCCTTAAATGCATTTTTTCGCTAAAAATTTTCAAATAAATGTGGTAGCTCGTAAGCTGTCTAGTTGATATAGTAAGTAAGTTGAAAATCGTTGGAGCAGTATACGAAAAAAAAACGCAGAAAAACTGAAAAATGTATATAGTAAAGTGGACATTCCCAGTTGTGGACAGATAACTTCCTGTCAGATCCCATAATGATATCCAAATGGAATGTCAACTTTGAACTTTCTGCAATTTTTTCATTTTCGAGTTACGCATCTCACATACATACATACACACGTACTCACAAACAAGCACATACAGATCATTTTATAAAAAATCTGGTGTGAAACACTCACACAACTTTCTCTTATTCCAGTTCTCAAAATTATAATTGACAGATTTTATAGTTAGTGTACCAAATTTTATTGAAATTCTTCGAAAATTGAAAAAAAAAACAGTTCAGTAAAAGTGCACTTCCGGTGACACTAATTTTCTTAAAACTCGGAATTTGGCCATCTATTTATTTCTAATTAATTTTGTTTGGATGATAGAATTGTATAATCAACTATGATAGCAATTTAAAGAAAGCTGTAACCCCACCCCTCCCTTAAAAGTGCCCTTAAATGAATTTCCCCAGAGAAATGTTTAAAATAAAAGATGTAGATCTTTGCATGTTTAGTTTGTATACAAAGTTTCAAAAAAGCCGTCGGAGCCATTTTTCAAAAAATCGCGAAAAAGTGAAAAATCATTTAGTAAAGTGTTAAAACAAACGCACTTCCGGTTATCCGATTTTTTTCAAACTCGGAACTTCAACAACATATTTTATTCTAATTAACATTATTAAGAAGACAGAATTGTCTAATAAACTGAAATAGCAGTTAAGATGAAAACCTAGAAGTGCCCTGAAATGAATTTTCCCGGAGAAATGTTACAAATAAAAGTTGTAGCTATTTGTATGTGAAGTTGATATACCAAGTTTGTAGCAAATCGTTGGAGCCATTCCTGAGAAAATCGCAAAAACGTAAAAAAAACATCTAGTAAAGTAGTACTTCCGGTTAAGGAATTTTGACAGATGGCCCACTATCGGATTCCATGCTGATAACTAAACGGAATATCAAGTTTGAACTTTCTACGATTTTTCGTTTTTGAGCCATGCTCAAATCACATACATACACACACACACACACATACACACACAGACCATTTGCTAAAAACCACTTTTTTGGAAATAGGGGACCTCAAAACGGACATTTCCGGTGAAAACTCAATATAGAAAATTTGACACGATTACAATAGTTCCTCTTACTAGGAGTAAGAGAAAGTAAAAAGGAAAATCGCAAGAAGCACAAATTGATATTCCGGTATCAAGGTTTCAGACAAAATTAGCTATCCGGAAGTAGCGACTTTACTGAGTAGTTCTGGGGGGGGTCGCTATTTTCTCGAAAAAACTATCAGCGATTTTCTTTAAACTTAGCAACTAACTACACCCATAATGCCTATTACTTTTATATCAAAATTTTTCCACAAAAATTTATTTTTGAAAGGTTTTTTTTTGGCGGGAACTGAAACTTTGTTTACCCTCTTAAGTGGTATTGTTCGGTTCAATTGTGTAATATTGAAATACCTTAAATCATATGTAATTAGAATTGCAATTTCCTTGTTCTTGGGGGGGGGGGGAACTTTCTCGATAACTGTTCCAACGATTTTCTTTTTTTTTCTTTTTTTTTCAGGAAACATTTTTTCCTGAGAAATTAATTTTCAGAGGGGATCAAGAACTCTGTGACATTTTGATTTAACTCTAATCTGCCAATATAGTGATTGATAGAAAGGCTGCCCTTTTGTTTGCAATGTAATCATATTTAGGTAGCTACACTCTCCTTAAAAAAAACAAAAAAAAAACAAGTTTATTCCCATCGTATTCATGATAGCAACCTACTTTTTATAAGATTCTACTTTTATATTCTATATCTTTTTAACTATAAAGATTCCAAACTTCTATCTTACTATTTCAAAAGTTGTGGGCTTATATATTTACTACTTTACACTATATAGCATGTACTCAACAGTAATGTGGAGCAATAGTGAATAATGAAATAGGTGTTAATGGAGCGCCGGTAATGCACTCTAAAAAGCGGTAGTTGGATATAGAGGTGACGGAGAGGCAGGTTAGGTTAGTGAAAAAAAAAGATTGAAATGAATATGTTGTGTCAGTTTCTATACACGTGCGTGAGATAAAAATAAATCATAAAATTAAAGAAGTAATTCTATAGTGTAAAATATAGATATTTAAGTAATTTCATTTTAGAAAAGAAAGTGTTCATAAATGTTTGTTTCCTTATCATCTAATTTTTATTTTGTTTAATTCTTAACTGTGTTTGCTAAAAAGTAAAGTATAGATATTTTGTCTTGTAACATCTTTTGTGTTGCCACTAATTATTACAGTGATATTTGTATCTAATCAGTTCAAGTGAAATTTGTAAATATACTGCCATTATAATTTATTAGTCCATTTATCTTCCATACATTGTTAGAAGTAATGTATGTATAAAGCTATGGACAAAATTAAGGGGAACAGTTTTAATTATCAATGAAAAATAGTTATTATTATTATTCAAGGAAGGCTAAACCCTACGCTATCCAAAGCCTCCAAGGGCCCATATGATAGTCTGGAATAAAAGTCCGAGCCCGGGTTTCCAAATCTAAGATTTACCACAGTTCGAACAAATCGGACCGTAACCTTAAAAGGACATAGCCTAAGCTCTTCCACCAATATCCTGTTCCGGCCAAAGGTTTGAACCTAATCTCCTCACAGGCCAATGATGTATGGGTGTTTCCTCCTTCGTCTCACAGACTCTACAAAAGGGATCTGGCATGAGCCCCATTGTATAGAGATGTCCCCTTAAGCCACAATGCCCAGTGAGGAAACCAACCGATGCCAGAGGGAGGGTCCGCGAAAGACACAGCATCCGCTTATTAAAAGCCCTGCCCGGATCCCCAATGAGCATCTTAGACTGCCGGCAACCCACTGTGCTCATCCATAGGAATGAATGCTGTGATGTTGCTGTCCATGACTACAAAATGAAAAATGGTAATTTAATAAATTAATAAATCAAGAATATATTGAATATTTCAATTTAATCAGACTAAATTAATTAAAATAACTTTGTAATATCAATTGTAATAACTAATATTACAGAGTTTTTTATCATTTAATGAAAATTACATGATATTTTAAATTGACATCAAATAAGTGCATACTTGAAACATAAAATTGTGAGTATCTTCTTGCGAAGATAATCAATTCATCAATTTGTTTGCATTTTAATTGCAATTCTTTGTAAAAACATTGTTTATTATGACGTTTCAGTAATGGAATTTCGAAATCTAAAAAGCTCATAATTTGCTGCAGAATCCAATAGCTCCAACAGATTCTGCTTTGTGGAGGTACTCTAACTCACAATCTTGTAATTTCGATTTTTCGCTTTATGCTTTGGATATGCTGTATGCTGTATCTTGTTGCAGAACAAGTTCCACAGCGAGGTCAATTTGTTTATCTGTCGTCTTAAATCCTTCACTAGGTACTAGATTTGCCACCTTATGCCAAGAAGAACAGCCTCCCCATACATTACGTACCACCCCTTCTTGTTGATCGTTGATAACAGTTAACTTTATACTAAAGCTTCATTAGGTATCCTCCAAAACTTGTGTTCTCTATTTCTGATTTATTAGTACAAATTTACTTTTATCGCACCATAGTTGGACATCCAACCCTGTATTATAAAAACAGTATGGGTTACCAACAGTGAAACTCCAAAATCATATAGTTTAGTTTTTCTTGGCATGGTGTAGGAAATTGTATATCACCCATAGAAGGAATTATTGTGGAAGATAAATAAATTGACATTTAATTAAAACTGGGGTCCAAAAGAAAGAGTCTCGGTGAGGAAGGTGTGCTGCAACAAAATCATTAATTATATTATAAATAATTAATAATTAAAGAAAAAAACTAAACAGTTTTTTACAAGACAATGCGTTAGGATCCCACAAAGTGAGGATATGAAGAAGCTTATAAAGTGCAGCAAATATGGAGATTATTAGTTCCAAAATTCCATGATAACAAACGGAATATACAAATTCCGTTGGTACGGAATTCCTGTTTGTTTTAACAGGAATTGTAATTAAAGTTTACACAATTAATGAAATTTATCTTCGCAACTTATGGAAAGTATTGCGACATCAATTAGAAGCTGCAGTGAAAACAAGAGGGTACAACACTAAATATTAATTAATTGTAGATGTGTTTCAAATGTAAATATTGTTTATTTTGTCTATCTAAAATGTCATAGAATTTCCATTAAATGATATAAAGTCTGCCATATTACTTTTACAACTGATATTATTAACTTGTTTTTAATTAAATTAATCTGAGTAAATTAAAATGTTCAATAAATTCTTGAAATCCGCAGTTTTCTAAAGGCGATTATTTTAAGTATCGATATTTACCAATCAATTCTTTTAATTAGCTTTACCACTGCTAAATCTTAAAATAACAAACCGGCAAGACAATGTCTTGCTTTTGAACCGATTTTCTAAAGCAGGAGATATGTGTGGGATGTGTTTTTGTAATTTACAATCAACATTAGTAAGAGATTCTTGATTAGACAGTGCAAGCTGAATTAGTAACTGTTCGAATTATCACGCTGAAGAATTGGCAATTAGTAAAGCGTTAGAGTTACTTTTCCATCAATTTATTTCATGCGTTAGATCTATTTGTATACATAGATAGCTACGTCAGTAACGTCTCCCTTAAAAATTGCCTCAAACATCTCAAACAGATATTGCTTGATGGCCTTACGAGGGCTAATAGGAAATGAAACGCCTGTACATTTTGCTAAAAAAGCATCGAAAGTCAATTTCGATGTAAGTAAGTGTAATGACATGGTAAGGTCATAGCAATGTCAAACCTTCACAACACATAACAAAAGAAAGAATAATTTATAACTAGTGGCCTAGCCCGCCCTGTCTTCAAGACAAGGCCGCGGCCAAACAAACAAAACCAAGGGTCAATACTTTACATCAAAGCAAGCACCGATAAGCTGGCCACTGACCTAAATCGCTGGTCACCGAACTAACCAAGGTCGCACACTAGGACAGATGTCTTGGTGTGAGTGTTGCTAACACTGAAGTATAATCATTCCCTCTTCCTCTATTTTTATAAATTCCGTGTTAATAATTCGAGCACTAACTTCCAAAAATCTCTAAACTAACTTACGCCCTCTTCAAGACATCTACTACATATCTCAGGAATCACAATAAACGATTCCACTACATAAGCAAGTTCCTGTAAAGCCCCTTTATCCCTGCAATAAAAACTACATCCTTCAATTTCACTAGAACAATAGGATGAAAAAAAAAATGGCTTGATGCGATAAACAGTGCAAATACAAAGTTGTTTTCCTAGTCAGTGATGTCCAGACATAAAAAAAATAAACAATTAAAATTCTCCCCTACAAAGTTAACCCAGGTACTAAGTGGTCACGGTAGGTTTAAAGTTTACTTGAAGCGTTTCAAGATCATTTCTGACTCTTCATGTAGGTTTATCTCTCAAGCAGAACCAACTATTTAACATATTTTACTTGGCTGCCTTTTTCTTGAGATGCCGTCTTCATTCACCACAATATGTTCTTCAATTCATCTACATTTCTTAATGGATAGGTCATCATATAAACGTTCTTCAAAATTTTGTGAATTTATTTGACTTTAATAAATATAAGTGGACATGATGAGATTTTTCTTATATTAATTTTTTTTTTTTTTAAAAGAAACATGTTTGCTATAATTAACTATTTTAGTTTGTAATTAGGTTTTGTTATGTTTTATTATTTATTGTTTTAAAATTGTAATTCATGCATAATATATTGTAATTATAATACAGCTTGGCCTTTATATATACTAAATATTATAAGAATTGATTTTAAAATAAACAAAAAAATAAATAAATAAATTCGGTTAAATCTAAAACTTATCATAAAATATACTTTCAGGAAAATCTACTGTGAGATTAATTCTAAGAAGAAATTAGCTACAACACACAGGAAATACGTCATGAACGCAATGCTTTATTCCATATAATGATTTGCAATGTAACTATATACTTTTATACTTAACAAGAAATAATTTTTACATTATTTTCTAAAGTTCTTTAACGTCAGCAACAAAAAAAAAAGAAAAGAGAAATAAGAGTGGTCTTAATCCATTAATAAAGTCATTTGAAGGAATTTCCACTCTTATCAGTTTGAATTCCATAAATTATGATTTAGTCATGAATTTTTAGAAAATATATACGAGAATACATGAAAAAAGGACAAAAGAAATGCAACCAAGGTCATATTGTTGTATAATCATTGACCACATTATTTAATGGTATCTGGTGTACCACAATAATTGTTTTAAATAGGAAGTCATAGTAAATAGTTACTAGAACAAATAAATTTTATATTGATTTAAAACAAGCATCTCCATATTTCAGGTTAATAAATTCTAATTCTTAATGCTAGAGGTCGGGTTAATGCATTTAGGCCTAGAGTGGGCCATTGTGAAACTTGTCGCTTTCTTCTCACATCAATTCTGTATCGTTAATACATACGCCAATAATTGAAGTGTTATTTGACGTTTCCTAGTTTACTTCTCGTATTTTAGGAAGCGCTTTCCATCAAAATGCGCACATTTTTGCAAAGAAGGGGAAAAAATGTACTAGCCACATTTTCTACAAAGTGGATCCCCCCTCAAGATCTATTCCTATGAAGGCAGCGCTCTGCAACCATGGCAGTGTTACTTCTTAGCTTACTCTTCTCTCTACTAAGGAGACCCAATGTTGCGTGAGCTTACTGGGCCTTATTTCAAATTAATTTAGCTTCTTTGTCCACTAAATATATTTGGCCAAGGACATCGAACGAAAAGCTTGGCAAAAAAGTGACCTCGCCTTGATTTTAATTAGAAAAATCACCCTTATTATTTACTTTATATTTTACAAGGTTGTTATAAAAAATGTTGTGCATAAATTAGTTTGTTTTTTTTTTAAGTAAATATAAAAAACGCTTACTTGAATCTTGTTCTTCAAAATAAACTCATTTTCTACCACTTTCACCAGCCATCTTTTTACAAGGATTTCAATTTGGTGACGGTACCAGTCCTTTGGTTTTGAGGCAATAAAATGCTCGCAGCCAGAAAATGGCCAACATTGGGTCAGAAGCACTGTGAGGCAAAACGCTTACTCCTTTCAAATCTGCTAATTTTATCTGAATCAAATGCGAACAATAACGGGAGCATTATCATGTAGCAGAATAGCTTTATTTCGGTTAATTAAAATTACCTTCCTTCATAAGCTCTCCAGCTGTTTAAAGTTCAGAGTAACAGCTGTGCCGCCTGAGACAAGCTCAAAATGCAAAACATCTCCAAAGTTCCAATAACTTAAAGTAGGACTTTAAGCCGATCTTGGCTTACTTCTTGTTGGTCTGTATAGCTTATAGTATGCCCACTGCTTACTCTTGTTTGAATTTTGCAAAAATATCCACTTATCATTACTTTCGTTAATCTTTTCCAAAACTGATTACCTTTTAGATTTTGGAAAAAATTTTGGTACACATTGACATTGTTTGACTTGACGCTCTGGCAATATGATGAGGATCTGATCTTGGTTTTAAATTTCAGACATCCAGCTTTTTGAGTAGAAGGGGTTCACATTGGCGTTTTTAGTCAAGCCTCTGCTATGCTAATAATCCTTGAGTGGTCGCATATGGATCATGCTTCGAGTAATTCCAAATCATCAACAACCGAAGGACGATTTAGTCTTGGGCTTATCTTGAAAGATGGTATCCTCACTTGAGAAAGGTTTAAGCGAAAACACAGCCACCTTTGTGTTTTGTTAATTTTTCCAACGATGACTCGGGACAATTCGCAAATCACAATTTTTTTTTCTTCCGATATTTTGATAGCAGATTATAATAGCAAGTGAGAGGTAAAAAGAATTTGGGTGGATACGTAATTGAATAAAGAATTAGTCAAAGTATAAACATTGATATAAATTATATAAACAAAACCAACAAATAGGATTTATTTTATCGGATATCAAACGTCAGCATTGTTTTCAAAATTAAAATAATTATTTAAAAAAATTTAATAGGATTTAATAGGAAAATTAAATTTTAAGCAGGATGGTTTCATTTTATTTGCCATTGATCTAACAATTAGGAAGAAATTGGCAAGAGATGAATGAATTACAATGAGGCTGCTGTATATTCAGTGTTGAATTGATGGTGTATTTTAAAGGAATAATGAAAACATTTTTTTAGAATTATAATATATCGACAGTTCAGTCTAAATTGGGCCGCAACAGAGAGGAGGACTCTGTGTTCGCAAGCGGTAACTATTGCGCAGTATTCTTAATTCCAGAATACCATTAAATCACAAATAAATGTAAAATAGTTGTAGAGGGGCAAAGCTACTACCTATATTAAAGTAATTTACCTTAATTAAACAATTCATCTCTCTAATATTTATCAAATATAAAACGTAGTAATGAACACATAAAAAAACTACCATTATTTAAGTTATAAGATGCA
>JAAEAF010004854.1:0-21438 GCA_011037195.1 Triatoma infestans
CCGGGCACGCCCCCGCTTGACCCATTTAAGGGCAGGTTGAGATACGCTCAACCAGCGCGCAAAGTGATCACATAAAGGTCACACTTCACTCCCAGAAGCTAGAGAAGGCAAACTCTAACAGGCTCTGGTAAACCGCGCACACCCAGCAAATGCGCTACCAACTTACGGGCTGGTTCCGGGGTTCCATTTTATATAGCGAGTCTCCTCCCGCTCAACTCATGACTGCAGTCCTTGGAGCTGCTGTTTAAACCACGACCACTACGAATCCTACCTCAATTGCAAGCAATTGGCTCGGATAGTAGCTTGCGCCCGTAGTTCAGTATTTCAACTCTAACGAGCTAGCGTGACTGATAGCACGCCCGATGGATACCACGAAATCCATCTACTGATTCCTGTCCTTTGTCTCAAGTAAAGGGGTATCAGTAACCCAGGATACTTACAGGCAACCCTGCAAGGGGAAAGGATCAGAATGGGTTGGGGGAGGGAATCCCCAACTGGAAAGCCAGAGGCTGATTGCACCCCGAAGGGTGGGCGATGGAGGCGCCACAAACCAACGCCATAATGTCTCTAGATGCAAGCGGATATGAAGTTGCAACTAGATTTTATTGTCCGCACAAGGACCAGTACATACCTTATTAGAAGATATCACTTTTCCGTAGTGCTATTTTAATGTAAGCACCAGACTAAAATGTCCAGTACAGATTCCCCCTTTTAGGGGGGAGCAATACCCGTTCTACGACGGGCAGGGAATACCGTAGGCCAATTCTACCCCGGAACCTACAAGGGGAACGCAATTCTGTCAGCTACAACAATGAAATAGTATTAATAACTTATGAAAGTGCAATGATGTAAATAATTATATTCAGAAATATATACCATATTGGGCAGCCGAAGCACAATGGAATAGCTTCCTAATGCTATGGCAATAGGATAAAAAAACAATGTAGTTTCTCTAAAAAGCCATTTTTCGTTACTGTGTCATTTTCCTGTATGATGTTAATGAGAATTGAATATGTTGCCAAAGTTCAAAATTGAACTGCGGATTAGCTGAATGGTTTTTCAGTTTTCGCTATTTTGTTGATAACGACAGTAGTTGATTTCTTTGAACATGGTGTTGTAACCAATTACGTTTGTTTGAAACTTTTTTAGAAGTTTTCTGAAGGAGTTAGAAAGTCGCCCTACTCTGTAATGTGGCATTTCATAGTAGGTTATAAAATTTAACATAAATAAATATTTAGTTAATAGAAGTTGAGAGAAAATTTGTTATTTAATAGAACTATGATTCATAACTGATTTTTAAATGTTTAATTTGTTTATAATAAACAAATAATAACATTATTGTGAATTATTGTCTAGATTAATTTATTTGGGGCGGCCCCTCTGAAATGGATTAATGAGAGAGATTTAATAATATTTTAACAGATATCTTCCTTCCATTTACGCTTTCCACTAAATGTCTGTCATTTACACTCTTATTTGGTATCTGTTTTGTGTGTTGTAACTGCGGAATATTTCATTTCATTTCCCCCCATCATATTTTGATAAGCCTGTAAAATAATTGAAAATAGATATGGCATATTGAGTAATTTATAGGATGCCAATAGTAGAATGATTAAGTGGTATTAATCAGTTTTGCGTATTAATTGTTTTCATGTACTTTATTAAAAATTAAGGAAAATAGACTGATGAAAAAATCTAGAATGAGTGGCGCCTAAAAATGACACAGTGAAAGAAAGACTTAGAGATGCATCCTAATAAAACCTATTTTAGGAAATAAATAAAATCAATCCTTAGGTCCTTATAGAAGTATTTCAATTTACTCGCATTATTTCATATTGATTGAATGAGATACAACTGAAATATTGATTGAATGAGTATTTCAGTAAACTGAAAACGGATTTTCATCTTTTAACAACCACTCGCTGAATTATAAGAGCCAAATAAACTCGCAATATTAGTCCTATGTTCAAAAAATTACTAAAATATGTATATATTATATATTATATATTTATACTTGAGTTTCTGGGTTGAGACTGCGTCAGTGGTTTGCTAAAAACCGACGTTTCGGCCATTTTGCAATGGGCGTGGCTATATCCTCCCCTTCCCCTTCTCTAGCAAGGTTCATTGCTTTATTGGCTTTCAAGGTGTAATGTCCCTGAAGAGGGTCATTGCAATATGAGCAAAACATCGGTTTTTAGCAAACTACTGACGCGGTCCCAACTCAGAAACTCAAGTGTTTTTTCATGAAAATGGTCGTGAAAACCCAACAGATACTATATATATCTGTTTAATTTAAGGCGCGTCACATTTGTAGTCATGGCGTCCTGAGCCTTCTCGTTTTTCTCTCGTTACAGACAACACTGCCAACTCCGGACAGCGAGTTGTAGAGGCTTCCTAGGAAGAGAAAATCTAAGGCCAGCACAGCTGGACTCGAACTCAGGACCTTGGCGTTACTAGTCCAACACGCTACCCCACTTCCCTTATTTATTTATTAAATCCATTTCATAGATCATCTATATAAGGATAAGAGTTTGGACATTTATCTCTCCACGATAAAAAAATCTGGTGAGAAACACTCACACAACTTTCTCTTACTCCTGTTCTCAAAATTATAATTGACAAATGTTATGGTTTCTGTACCAAATATAATGAAATTTGTCGTAAACTGAAAAAACTGTTCAGTAAAAAGCGCTCTTCCGGTTTACTAATTTTGTTAAAAACTCGGAATTTTGGCCATTATTTATTTCTAATTAATTTTCTTTGGATGATAGGATTGTATAATTAACTATAGCTCTTTACAGAAAAACATAACTCCATCCCTCCCACAAAAGTGCCCTTAAATGAATTTATCTAGAGAAATGTTTTTAAATAAAAGTGGTAGATCTTTGGATGTGTAGTTGATATACTATGTTTGAAGAAAATCGTCCGAGCTATTTTTGAGAAAATTCCAAGAAAGTAAAAAAAATACCAGAAAACTGAAAAAAAACATTTTAGTAAAAACGCACTTTCGATCATCCGATTTTATTTTTCAAACTCGGAATTTCAACAACGCATTTAATTCTAATTAATATTGTTTAGCTGAAAGAATTGTATAATAAACTGAAATAGCCCTTTAGAGGACAACCCAGCACCCCCCTCCCCTGAAAGTGCCCTTAAGTGCATATTGCCCGAGAAATGTTTCAAATAAGTAATAATTGTAGATCTTTGTAAGTGTAGTTGATACAATAAGTTTAAAGAAAATTGTAAAAAAGTGAAAAAAACTATTTAGTAAAGTGGTACTTCCGGTTAATAACTAAACGGAATATCAAGTTTCAACTTCTACGGTTTTTCTTTTTGAGCTATGCTGTTCACATACATACATACACACACACAAACCGTTTTCTAAAAACCACTTTTTTGGACTCAGAGGACCTCAAAACGGATATTTCCGGTGAAAACTCGATATCGCAAATTTGACACGATTACAATACTTCCCCTTACTAGGAGTAAGAGAAAGTAAAAATTAGGTGTGAAACACTCACATGGCGTTTTCTCTTATGCTTTTAAAAATTCAAAATTTACTCCTTTGTCCCAACATAATGTGGATTAGAGGGGGGGGGGGAGTACCTACCCAATCAAGTAATACAAGTGATTACAATATAGTTTAGAAGAGAGAGCCAATAATAGCCAATAAAACTGAACCATGTAATATTTGAAATTTATCATCACCAATTCTGCAGAATTATCTCAATCAATTAATCAAATGCTACAAATAAAAGTGAAAAGGTTTATATCTATGCACATGGCATTCCAAGTTTGCAGTAAATTATTAGGTTTTTTTCGAAAAAATTCCCCAAAAAAACTCAATAACCTATTCTGTAAAGTCGCTAACTTCCGGTATGTACCGATTTTTTTCAAATTTGCAGTTTTAACAATATTCTAATGCATATTAATATTATTTAGTCTGAAAAACATACGTTATATTGAAGTGGTACTTTGGAGAATAACTAAACGCTACTGTTACAACATTGGTCATACTTTTATTTTTTCTACTACTTCTAAAAACCACTTTTTTGGACTCAGAGGACCTCAAAACTCTCCAGTCGATAAAAATTACCTAATTTTAAGAGCATTAATTATTAAAAACAATAGATATTTTAGAAATGTGAACGATTTTCAAAATTTAATGATTTTTTTTTTTTGTGGTTGATTCCGCAGAGCTGGAAAACATCACAGATATTTTCCGTGATAGCGGGCGTTTTCGCTCATCATCAGGATGCTTTTTGTCAAAACAGTGTGATAGATAACACAGATTTGCACTGAGCAAATTTAAAGCGTATCAAGGCCCGGAAACCAGTCGATCACCAAAAAAAAAGAAGCAGGCTATCACGGAAAATATATCTCTGATGTTTAACAATTTTCTAGACGTTAAAATTCAAAGTTTAAGTTAATTACTTCATCTTGAGGTTTTTCATAAATCAGACAAAGAAAATATGAAATAAGGGAATTATTACGGTATAAGCAGAAATTTAAATTATTCCACAGATTTGTAGATGTTTCCTCTGAATATGTGATATCCTTTTCCATAAATGACATCCTTAGCTGACTTACCAACTGAATTAAAATTAAATTGTTTACTCAACATTAAGTTTTACAAAGGGAATTAATTATATGAGGGTCCAGCTGCTTTCTCTCTCTAAGCTAATTTGTGTAGACTTCAAACTCATTTAAGATTTTAAATTTGAATTTATTTAACAGAGTTATAACCTAAAGTGGGGTCGGCTATGCAGTCATAGCCAGAATGATTTAATTTGATACGTAATTGTGAGACCAATTATATTTAACAATTAATTTCAATCAATTTTTAAAACGCACTTTGGAAATCTATTATCACACACATGTTCTACAGTTTGCCCCAACAGTTCAGACTGTATTTAAAGATTAAATGGACTTTTTTAGTTTCCAACCTAATAATAGCCTAGCGGCCTGTGAAATAGGTAACAAATTTAGATTGTACCATCTCTATTTGATTGAGGCATTGAAATTTCCTTATTTCTGAAGCAGGTAATACACAATTATCAGTTTTTGAACTCCTTAAATTAGACCATGATTTTATACGGAATACGTCTTATAATATTGAAAGCTATGGTATTTTTGCTTCTTCCTTCTTGGCCTTTTGATTAAGATCAAATTGAAGTCATAAAATGTAATAAAAAAAAAAAATTGGTGCTAGATATAAATGAATGGGTTACGTAACGCGATATTTGGTTTATCTAAAGCAAAGAGTATAGAGTAAATTATAACAGTCGACATTACTTTGTGATACATTATAATTAAATAATAAGAAACATCTAAGGGACTTAACTAGATAGAGAAAGAGTAGAATGAGTGACCAGAAATAGAAGTTTCAAGAGGAAGAGAGAAGAGAATGGTATAGTTGACAAGGCGAGAGTAAACTATTGGCGTACGCATAGACTGTTTGGTTCTTATAGACTGATTAATACTACTCGTCTCGAAGTCTTTTTTTATATTCCAAATCCTAAGATGGTAAAAGCGGAGCTTATTTCTCAAATTATTCATAGCTTATCCAGAGGTGATAACAGCAAGACAATAGACAATGATGTAGGCGTGACTTATTATAAATAAACTACTTATCAAAATATTTTACAGAGATTCCTCTTGCATTCAGGTCGTGTTTTATGGCATTTATTTTATATTTTATATCTCTAGTACACTTAGAGTTTTAATATCGGATCAAGTTTGATAGTGGAATCCTGTAATCCTTCTGAAAATACACTTCTTATCTTTGAATTGTGTCATTATAATTCCATTGTTTTGCTCCTTTACTGTGTGAAGTTAAAAGATTAAAAACAGAACAGAGTGTCCGATCAATTAGTGATGATGTTGGCTGATATGAGTCACTTGAGTCACTTGAGCAATGTATCTAATTAGAACTCTTGCTTATTCGGTCAGCTAGTTTGGCAGCTTGATGAGAACTCTCTAGCCTGTAAAAGTGCTTTTGACAGAGAGCTGAGTAAAGGCAGTTGATTATTTCGTAGAAGATGTTGCTTGATGTAGCTGTTTGAGATTTGGTTGTAGACTTCTTGGTAATTTTTAATAGGGTTTTGAATGCTGCTTGCAGACCAATTTGTGACTTCTTGATTTTTCCTTTCAACTCTTGATTATTGTTTAGACTCTGATCTTAGACTTGAGCCCTGAAAATATTGGGATTTCTATTTAGTAAATTCTTTATTGTCAGTACATGCCGTAAAAGCATTGCTTACTTCAAATTACATTTGGTTAAAAAAAATTTTAAATTTACATATTATATAAAGGAAACAATTACATAGTAAATACTATGATTATAACAATTATTTTGATATATGATTGAGAAGATAAGAAATTAATCAAGACAATAACACAATTATATTTTTAAAAAAACATTTTTAATTAATAATTGAAAACTATGTTAATAAAAGCTGCAAATAATTAAACCTATAACTTAAATAATTACTATGTATGAATATGAATTATTGATTCAATTGAATAAATAAATTTGATTAAATTTATTTTATGTAACTATGTAAATGTCAAACAAAAGGCAAGCTCTTTGAAGGTATTATTAAACTTACAAAACTATCATACAATGAATAATATAAATACGTAATTAAAAAAACTTAAAAAACTATATGTAACTATGTATATGTCAAACAGAAGGCAAGCTCTTTGAAAATATTATTAATGAAATTTTCTAAGTTCAACAACTGAACAATATTGGAAAGCTGGGATTAAATACGATACTAAGAGTAATCTTGATACATCAAAGCTAGACTATTCGTCCATGCCATAAGATGGGTGTCACAGGGGGGAAGTAAGATTTCGTTGAAGGTGAGCGTAGCGCCAATGTCAGCAAGATGGAGTCCCAGTTCGTATTGTAGTGAATTTCATGAACAAAACTAACAATTTTCTGCCACGGTTACAGTAATATACCAATTATAGAGCAATTAAATAGCAAAATCTGCAACTGTTTTTTTTTTTAGAAGTGAATCAGTCTATTTCAGTGTTACATCTTTAAAATATGAATAAATTACAACAAACAAAGATAAAAAGGAAGCATCACAGACATTTTCCGTAATAGCCTGCTTCATTTTGTGGTCATCGACCGCGGTTTCGGGCGTTCGCCCATCTTCAGGATGCGATAACACAGACTTGCACAGAGCAAAATCGGTTTACACACTGTTTGTAAATTGAATGAGTGTTTTCACGAAAAATGTCTCTGATACTTTCCAGTTCTGCGGAACCAGCCACCACAACAACAAAAAGGAAGTTTAAGCATGGAAACTTATTTGTTTATTTATTTGTACAAATTGGTAATGTTGTTAATTTCTGGCTTAGCAAATTCTAATATGCTCAAGTTTGGTTGTGATGCTGCTTTTTTATTGAAAAAAAAATTTGCTTTTGAACTAGAAAACTTGGGTACAGCAAGACCGTATTTACAAATTCCTTTTATAAAAATCTTCGTCTGGAGAAGATCCTGATTTCTAACAGCTATAAAATATAGGTAGTTGGAAAAATGACTTACTCCCTAGAGATAGTTAAAAAAAAAGGCCTCCGGATGATTTTTAGCCCTTTAAGGTGCACACCCCATACCATTTAGCTTTAAAATTTATTTTTATTCTATACCAAATTTCTTTTATTCTTTAATTTAATAAAGTTTTCTTGTTTAGTGGTTGATAATAATTTATGTAAACTAAATTGGAACTTCCAGTTCATTAATTTCTGTTAAAATAATTTTATTAGATTACATTATGATTATATTCCGTGCGCTAGTGTTTGCTATGAAGTTAGAATTGAGTTACAATGGTACTTCTTCGTAATTACTTACAATATTATTGTTATCATCACTTGATTTTTCCATTTAATTATGTATTCATTCACTGCTATTGATTTTCTATAATTTTATTATAATTAAGTTTATGGTTGACTAGAATGAATGTAGCAGTTTGAAATTCTCTTGACCCTAATAGTTTGGGTGAATTAGCAGTTGTTCGAATAGAAGAAAAATAATATCACCCCCACCTTTTAATCACACTTTTTGGCATATTATATTTTCAAATTTTAAAGATCCTTGTAGAGATAAATTATGCATCATAATTATGGTAGACTTTCAATAAATCCATTTGTGGACGTTAAATGGCCCGCACTTCTTTTTAGAAGACCTACACTTATTATTAGAACTTAGAGGTATTACTTCCTAGAAGTATTAGTTTTTAGAACTCCTTTACTCCAGATATTGTTCAAAAGTTTTTCTTCTTTTTTTTCCTGCTACCTAATTAAGGGATTTGCAAGTTAATTAAAGTTAATAAGTGCTTTAGTTTATTATTTACTTCATCTGACTTATGTAACAGTGTAATATATAAAAACAACAGATTTTGGAATCAGTGAATGTCACTGGGATTAGAGGTATTCAGAGGTGTGATAATGATGGTTTTAGAATGTGTGTGTGCATTGTGTTTTATGTAAATAGAATAATATATAATATAAAAGTTGAAAATTGCTTTCAAATTGTTGTAACAATTTTGGCGTGATAAACAGTAAAATCACCTCGACCTCTAATTGAATATGCCTTCTTCCCTTTCAAGTGTACCTGCTGAGTGGTATTATATTAGAGAAAATGAGCGGAATATCTCAATTTCAAATTTCAAAGATACATTTTATATTCATGATAAAAGCACGGATGTTACGTGGATGTTATATTCTGTGTTTTGATGTAGTATATAGACACCTCATGGGTAGAAAGCGTTTTATTAATTATATGGATCCGATGCATGAAGATTACCTTGAATGCCACGGAAATGGGCTTCTAGAAGAGTGTTTAAAGAAAAAAACAGTCCTTGATCCTCAATAGAATCATAAGAAGAATAGGATCCCCAACTGCATCATAAGAGAGAAATGGTCAAAACGAAGTGTATTATCGAAGAAAGAATCAGTGAAAGGAAGTCATTGTGGCACGGATATGTCTTAACAGACGTGAATGAAAGGTAACTTCTCAAAAAAATTTCTTTATTGGCACCCGCCTGGGAGACCTCAAGATAGCTGGGCAACTGGCTCATCTGAAGTCATGGCAGCACGAAGTTTATGTAAGAGATCCACACCCGCGCCCAAGATTTATGGATACTTGGTGTAGAAATTTAGGAAATATCTTGAGGAAAGAGAAGAATGATTCAATACTTTTCGATTGTATTTTTTACAAACGTTTGTACTACAACCTCAGCTAATATGTTGCTATAGTACACTTAAAAATACGAAAATCAACTAAATAGTTTACATTTCCTTGCAACAATTCCAATCAGATCAGCAGACAAAGATCTAAAGTTCTTTGATCTTTCCACGTAACACATTGAAATCAGTTCATTACACTTTGATAGAACGTGTTTAACAATAATTGATTGCAATTGATGTTTTGGATTGTGTTGATGATAATTTTTTTTTCTGTATATACCTGGTATATAACCAATGAAAAGTTCACGTCACAGTCATAGTATCTATGAAATAGTAAATATTTATAAATTTCATTTTATTATAACTTTGTAAATAGAGAACCGTGACGGCCGAGGTATTGCATTAGTATTTCATTTCTACCTGGATGAAGCAACCTATTTGTTACTAGAGCTCTATCACCACAGTCATACCGAGACGAATTGTTGTTATCCTGGAAGTGTCCAATTCTGTCACAGTATCTTGGAGCTGTATTATACTGATTTTGTCAGTTCGCTAGTGCTCCCTCTCCCTTCCATATTACAAAGATAGGTCACTAGTTTACTAATGGTTTTGTTACAGATAATGTTTGTTTTTTTGTTTTTTTTTTCTTTTCTTTTCAAGATAAATCAATTACAAGATTTAAAGAGAAAATATAGTGTATTTACGCTCTAAAATTGTCTTTGCTTTTTGCTTTGTTTGTTTTTATTAAGTTTTTTAAGACCTTTTGTTAATCGAAATTAGCATGGTGATTTATTTTTTTTTTTGTTAACTGTGACGGACACAATCCATCAAGCTGCTCGAATTATGTAGTAATAGCTAAAGATTTGTGCATTTTGTAGATAAAACTATAACGAGATGAACACTCAGAGAAGGGATCTTTTGATGCTAATGGAGAAAAAGCAGCCTACAAACTGCTTCCCCAGGCCAAAAAACTGATAGCACAATATGTGCGAATTTCCTTTGGCAAAGTTAGCCCTTAATTTAGGAAAGCTATACATGTATCAACCTTCTCATTTTGAATAGTTACCAATTCAGAAGCAATGCAGTATGATAGGTCATGATGTTTTATCGTTTTCACTTATATCTTAAAAAAAAGTCGGAATTCCAATTATACGTTTCATTGAAAGCTCCAAAAACAGTAAATTAGGACCTACAGTACTAAGACTCATTATTATCTTACTTTGAAGAGGTCAGAGCATCTATAACACGGCTTGCTGAAATAAAAAACGCTTGACCATTCGATATAAACGACACTTAATATAAAGAACGAAGAGCACTCATAGCCCCTTTAGCCCGTCATGTAAGGGCAGGGGACTGGAGTGGATAACAGAGTCATTATCAGGAAAACTGCAACATTCCAGGAGATTAAGGTGCTGATCTTTTTGGCAATACTGGGAGCGGAATTGGATAATTGTCAAAAAATACTTTGCTTCTGTTCAGCCAGAAGGAGCATCGTATACCTACAAGTGTTATATACACGAGAAACCCAATGTGTTGGTGGGTAGAACTTAGTGGGAAAGTGTAGTGAAGAAATTACTGTGCAGCATGCTGCAGAACAACATTTTGGAAATTGCATTTTCACCGGAAATATATGTTTTGAGGCCCTCAAACATTTCTTTTAGTAGAAAAAAATATTTTTTAGCGTATAATGTATGTGTGTTGAAAAAAAAAAAATTCTTAAAACCGAAAAATCGCAGGAACCCCAAACTTAACATTTCGTTTAGGTACTTACTACCACAGCATCAGACTTGAAGATTTTGGACAACATCTATTAACACGAAGTGCGACTTTACTGGATCTTATTACTTTCTCTTACTCCAAGTAAGAGGAAGTATTGTAATCGTGCCAAATTTTCGATATCGAGTTTTCACACGGAAATATCCGTTTTGAAGTCCCCTAAGTCAAAAAAAGTGGTTTTTAGCAAATGGTCTGTATGTATGTATGTATGTAGTTGAACAGCATAGCTCAAAAACGAAAAACCATAGAATGTTCAAACTTGATATTCCGTTTAGGTATCACCATGGGATCTGACAGTACGTTATACGTCAAAATTCCTCAACCGGAAGTACCACTTTTTACTGGTTGTTTTTTTCTACTTTTTTTGCAGTTTTCTCAAAAATGGCTCAAACGATTTTCTTGAAACTTGGTAAATCAACTACACATACAATGAGCTACAACTTTTATTTGTAATATTTCTCAGGAAAAATGCATTTAAGGGTACTTTCGGGGGAGGGTTGGGGTTACGGTTTCTTCTAAAGTGCTATTTTAGTTTATTAAACATTCTGTCACCTAAATAATGTTAATTAGAATTAGATGTGTTGTAGAAATTCCGAGTTTGAAAAATATCTTATGATCGGAAGTGCGTTTACTTTACCACTTTACTAAATGATTTTTTTTCATTTTTTCGCAATTTTCTCAAAAATAGCTTCGACGATTTTCTTGAAACTTCGTATATAAACTAAACATACAAAGATCTACATAACCTTTATTTAAAACATTTCTCTGGGAAAATTCATTTAAGGGCACTTTTTTTAGGGGTGAGGAGGGGTTATGTTTTTTCTGTAAAGTGTTATCATAATTGATTATAAAATTCTATCATCCAAACCAAATTAATTAGAAATAAATAGATTTGTCCGAAATTCCGAGTTTCAAGAAAATTAGTAAACCGGAAGTGCGGTTTTATAGATCAGTTTTTTCAGTTTTGAAGAATTTCATTAAATTTGGTACATAAACTAAAAAATTTATCAATTATAATTTTGAGAACTGGAGTAAGAGAAAGTTGAGTGAGTGTTTCACACCAGATTTTTTTTTAGATTATCGCGATTTTCTTGAAAATGGCTTCACTATTTTCTTGAAACTATCTATAAACATAAATACCTATCACTTTTATTTGAAACATTTTCCTGGGAAAATTTGTGGATTCTGGGGAAACAGTAGCGTTAAGCTTTCCTCTGAAGTACTACTTGAATACGAAGTATAGTTTTGCTAATTGTATAATATATGTACTTTAGAATATTGCTAGAATACCATTTTTGAAGAAAATCGGTTAAATGGTAGTGCAACTTTACAGTATAGGCTTTTGAGTTTTTTTTTGGAATTATCTTGAAAATGCCCATACCGATTTCCTTTAAAAATGGAATTGCTAACTGCACAGATGTCAACCTATCACTTTTATTTGAAAGATTTTTCCGAAAAAAAATTTTAAGTTGTCAGACAGAATCTTGGTCCATTACATTTCAATTGTTATTTGCATTTATGTATTTTTTTTTTTTTGGCGCTCTCTTCTGGATTACAATATAAACAATATTCTGTTACTACCTACCAAGGGTACTAATCAATATGTACTAATTGCCAATTTAATGAATTTTATTTATTTATATATACAGGCTGAAGTCTATCACTTAAAAAATATTATAAACATCTAAGCTATAAATAAATTATTTATAAACTAATAAGCTACTTACATACATATAAACTTTATACACTAATAACAAAATTATTATTGTCATATATAATAAACATTTTATAATACAATTTAACATAAATCACATTTGAAAAATTATAATCTTATTATACAGAAACTATCTATTATAAACTGAAAATGGTTTGAAAAGTAAAATAAATATAAAATAGATATGAAATTTTAATATAGAAAAGTTACTAAGAAAGTTAAGTCTCATTTAAAAATATAAAATATAATATTTACTTACATATATAAAAGTAAAAAAATCGTTTTTGAGTGATTGTAGTAAAACTGTGAAAAACTAGACAAATTTAATTAATATTAATTAATAATAATTTTCAGAGTTGTTTTAGTATTTTTCTGACTGAATTGCAGTTCATGGAGAAAATATCAATTCTACTGCTCTGGTTACAGTTATTCATAACTCTATTTATGTTACAATATTGTTGATAATTATATCTTTGGTGACTTATTTCAAAGGGAAGAAATACTACGAGTATTATAGGAAGGGACATTGATATTAATTAGGGATAGGATATCAGTACAGTCTATTTCATTGATTTATCTAATTTACAATGATAATTACGATGATGTCAAATTTTTCGTGGGTGTTTTCATGACGTTTTCACCATTTTATCGAAAATAGATCAACGTTTTTTCTTAAAACTATGACATATGAATTTTAATTTGAAATATTTTTCCAGAAAACTATTATATTTTTGGGGGATTCCAGGGGAGTAACAACGTTAAGCTTCCTCTGAAATAACATTCAATATAAAAAAAAAAAAAAATGGTCCTTCCATCAAACAAAATTATTACGATACATTGCTATTTGTTAACCAAATATGTAACTTTACAGAAATGGTTTTTGAGTTATTTTTTTTTATGAATTATCAGATAGAAATAGATTACATCACTTTTATTTGAATAATTTTTTGGGGGGAACAATTAATTTTAATTGTTCCATGTGGAATTTGTGACGTCAAATTTCAAATATTATTGGTGTTTATTCAATGTTATTGGCGCTACCTTCTGTGTAATTGGAATACAATGTAAATTACTTCAACTACTATCTACCCATGGGTGCTAGCCTAACGTGCTATTGGCATATTTATACGTTAGAGTAACTAAGTGAAAATTTGCAACTCTTTAATCAAAATTTGTCCAGTTTATAATTAATTTCAGTAATTAATCTCAAGTTTGCAATTAACTAAATTAATTGCAGTAAGAGGAAAGGTATTTAAGTGTTTTACTAAAGATTTTTGCATTAATTCTTTCAATTTTTAAACCATTTGTATAAGGCCAGTTGCACAAACTTGACGATTTCGATCGTACAGTAAAAAATATCGATATATAATATTTTGTGCCGCCGTGTTTATGATAGGTTTAATTATATTAAAATTTTCTGGTCCCGTTAGAAGAGTTAACTGACATCGGATGCCATATGGGATGTAATTGTATGATTTTTTTTTTTTTTATGATAAACCCCCTACTACTTCCAACCAATTAATTACGTGACCCAATTCTTTATAGTTCTCCTAGAAGCAAGTTAACTTGTTGTTTTTCTATCAAGAGCATAACGTCATCATATTTTGACATTTTTGTAAGTTTATTTACCTTATTTATACTACTACTCTCTGTAGAAGATATTGGCATCGCAATAGATATATTTCTATGCTTAATTATGATAAGAAATACTTTTCAATAATGTACACTCACCATTGTTGTTTACGTGCTTATTTGCTGTTCTTAAGTTTGTTAATTTTCTAATTATTAGTTTCAATGAGTTTATTGACGTATCATAATTCTTCAAAAAATACATTTATCTAATTATCTGTTTTGTTAGCTTGGTTTCTATAATTTATTTAAATTTACTTTTTACTGATTATAAATTTTCTTTAAAAAACAAGAAATTAGGTTTAATGGTTTCTTTGACATTCTATTTTTTTAGAATATTTTTTCAATATCAGTACATTGACCACACTATTGTGCAATATTTAACAAAAAAAAAAAAAAACCTTGGAAATTTAAAAGAATCTTTATTTTATATATATATATATGTTCAATTATAATTGAAATATTTGAAATATTTCCAGAAGCGTGAAATGGGCTATGAAAATCGTGACAAGGAAGCTAAAGCTAGCAAAAATTGTAGCTGATACTTTAAGCATTACTGGAATAGAAGTTGAAAGGAAATGGGCATCATCGAATGTGTCGAATGAATTCGGAAATTCGATAGATGAAAAAGAATGAAAGTGGTGATGAATGCGGAACTAATTCAGTGCAAAAGTAGCTGGGAATTTATTGACGATTTACAATTTATCTGCGGATGGGAAGTAGTATAGATGTATCGTCAGTTTTGAGAATATCGTGAGAAAAACAATTTTTTTTTTATTGACGTTAATAAATTTATTTGGAATACAAACTTCCTACAGTAAACCAGATTTTATTCCTTCTTTATATTTACGCTGCCAGGGATCTCTACCTTGTCCAGGTATAAAATAATTTCTAAAATGATCATAAATCCTGCTTTTCTCCCACCATCTTTTAGATTCTTCCATGTAATAATATTAAAATTACAATACATTAAGAAAAAAAAAGTTTGTAGGAAATATATTAATTATAACTTTATACTTAAAGGAAGAGAAAGTAGTCTGAATGTCCCCCGCTGAATTTTTTTTTTTTTTTTCATCGTTTATCATCAAAATAATAGCCATAGCAACAACTTTTAGTATTTTGGTGCATTCTGACCACAACTAGAACTATAGTTGCGTTATATAGAGATGTAGCTAGATGTTATCTAGAACAGTGTACGATAAACTAGCTCTAGAATCCAAATTTATTGTTGCATTGTACACGTACTAGTAGATTATCTGGTTAGATCAACTAAAGTTTCGGTAGATTTTTCTCTACACTAGACACGTACCATTATCTCTATAATATGACGTTTATTTACTTTTAATTGTATATTTTTACCAATGCATAAAAAAATAAGTGAAAAATAAATAAGCTTAAGTATTACAAACAGTAGCAGCGCAGGGGGTTGTTATGAATAGTAATAACTACTTAGTTATTAGTTCTTCATAAGTCGCAAGACTAATGATACAACTGAAGACATCCTAGAGCATTCTTACACAAACCCCAAAGTGTAAAAACCATAGCTTTGTTAGAGGAGCGCGAAAAATAATTACCAATGGCGGGAAAAAAGTGTGCAAAGTAAAAAAAAAAAAAAATGAAAAATGTAGAAACCATTCAGCAATAATTGTGAAAATAAATCATTCTTCGTCATTTAAATAATTTTTCCAAATTTATTAGTTATAAACTAATATAACATTAAATTGGTATTTTGTAATTTAGAGGTCATTTTTTTGTTGTTTTTTTTTGCGATTACAGATTTCAGGTTTAGATCAAACATTATCCTCAAAAAACGTTAAGCACTTGCTATTATTTCGTAATAGATTTTTAACAACAAGGGAAACGGCTATTACAAAAATTATTTAATATATTTATCTGCATAAATTGAAAAAGATTGTGTGAACCGTTTTAAGGGGCGTATTGTATGGAAGTGAATTAGAAAAGAAGGTTTAGAAGAGAGAGTATGGCGAAAAATATTTTGCATCAAAGTAGTGTAATGACATGGCAAAGTCATTGACATCGGCAAAGTCAAACACCAAAGAAATAATAATTTACAACTAGTGGTTCCAGCCAGCTGCTACCTTAACAAAGAGTGGCTGTAATAAAACCTGCGACCTAGTTGGCCGCCGGCTTCAAAACAGCCGCAACCAAACAAACAACAAAGCCTTTTCATCAATACTTACATCAATAAGCAAGCACCGCGATAAGGTTGGCCACTGAACTGACTGACCTGAATAAGGTCACCAAACTACGAAGGTCGCACACTAGGACAGATGTCTTGGTGTGAGTGTGAACAACAGTAATATATAAACTCTATCATATACGACGAGAGGATTATTATATCATCTACAACCATACGAGCACGTCTATATACACGAGCGGCAGTTTACGCGTCTATACACAGTTATATTCAAACTTATCATTCTCTTAGTTGTGCACTTTAGTTTAGTTATTTTATCATTCTAATTTATCTTCTATTTATTATTAAGTAGTTTATAGTTATTAGTTACCATTTATTACTTTAAAAATTATTGTTAAAATACAGTTTATTTTTAAAAACCGTTTAATAATTCGAGCACTAACTCCCAAAATCTCTCGAACTAACTTCCGCCCTCTTCAAGACATCTGCTACTCCAGGAATCACATACATCAAACGATTCCATTACATCTAATATCTGATTCCATTACAGTAGCCTCAGATACCGCTCTTATATTTCCTACTATTTCGGAGATTTAAGAACTAGACATCGAAATAAATTACAAAAAATATTTATTCTTTTGTTTCATTTACGCTAAAAACAAATTTTTTTTTTTCTGTATCATTAAAAAAAAAATTAATGATTTTAAAACAATCACTGTTTTGAAGGTTATAAATAAAAGGTAAAATTTTCCTGTGCAGATGGCGCCACTTAGATTAGCATCCATTATTACTTCCGCCCGCCCGTCTCGTCTGAGAGTTGTCTTTTTTCTTAACTTGGCTAAAAATTCCATCTCATAAAAAATTAAAAAAGCTAAAGCTGGATATTTCCAAATTGTTCAGATTTTTCTTCTTCTTTTTTTCACATTATTTGGGATGGCTGTAATTAACACATCCAACTTTCGCCACTTAAAATGATGTCTACTTAATTTATTGAAAATTTAACATTCTTTTTGAAAATGAAGTCAGAGTTCTTAGTAATTTGGAGAAGAGTTCTGAAATATATTGAAATTTGTGGTTGATGGAAGGTTTTTTCCATCCTAAAAAAAAAAAGGCATTTTAATTAAATTTAGATTTTCCCAATGAAATAAAATTGAAGATAAGTTTAAACATTCAATAAAAATTATAAGTATGAAGAAAATTTGTTCGTCATATAGACTGCAGTAAGGGAAATTTTGTGAATGTTTCACATTTTCAAGCGGCGTATCAAAACATCTATTTACGGCCAAAATTTGACTCGATCACAATATTTCCTCTTTTTAAAGAGGACTATTCAACTTTACTTTTTTCAAGAGAGAAAAGTAAACAGAATAACTTGAAATTGAATAAAATGAAAAATAATACATTAGGGAAAAGAAAAGGAGAGATAAACACAAGTTACAAAACAGTGTTTGCATACAACTAGATTTTAAAAGGAATGCAACGTGACTATCTAACTACATTGTGTGTGAGTGAGGTTGTTTCGGAACGTCGTTTCCTTTCACATAAGTTGAGTGACTGGTGGGAAGTGTGTGTGGTAAGTGTTGCAGTCCTAATAGTAGCTGTAGTAGTATACTCTAGTGGTGGTAGTAGTAAGGAACTAATGGACTAGCAGCAAGTAGAGGAGGTTGGACATTGTTGAAGAAGTTGGCTATTTCTAGGTCGTCCTTTACTTCACTGTTACGTCACCACCGGTTGTGTGCTGCTGTTTGTTGTAGTGACTTACTGTCCGGCCGTCGCTGGACTTTTCTTGACCTATCCACCGCCATTTTATACCCATCTCTTACCTCTCTAATAACATTCCTCCATTTTATCTTTATTTATTATTTATTTCGATATTTATTGCACTATAAAGGGTTATTTAAAGGTTTTGAAAGTTATTATTTTTATTTATTATTTAGATCTTTCTTTCATTCTGTTTTCTTTTATTAATTTGATTAACTGCTGTATGCTTGTTAAAACTAGAGAAATGGAGGGATCGGACCGTTCGTAAGGTTTGTTTATTAAATTAGATTGTAGATTTCAGCAAATCAAAATAAATGCTTAGTTTTTTATTTTACATTTTTGGTAACAACAATGGTCATTGGCACCCAAAGCCCTCTCAGTGCCATTATCGGCATTCGACATGTGCTGTAGTGGCGCCTAGGAAGAGAAAATCTAAAGTCCTGCATTGCGCGCATGCTAAATAACATGCTTGTAAAAAACCAAATTAATACTGGATTGCGATGAGATGTTTGTATGGCAATGGCCTCGGGCATCGCCGAGGTTTTTTCTTAAAATGGTATTCAAATCGTCAGGCCTTAAAATTACGATGAGATGTTTGTACTCTGGCCATTGCCGTACAAACATTTCATTGTAATTTTAAGGCCTGACGACTTGAATAATATTGAATTGATTTATGTGGAAATGTAGATTTAAAGTAGGACTCAGGCTTGGTTAAAAGTGAGTATAGTTTTCAGATGAGGATGTCCTAACACACTATGTGAATTTACTAGCACTTGCTTGGGTTTCTCTCTTTCACAGCTTATATGTTACGAAAATGTTTCAAATTTCGTCTCATTTGTTTGTTGACTGTAATTTCTTCACATTCAAAATCTAATGAATGGTTCTTCAGTACCACACAAGCTACAGCTCTACTTTTCTCTAATTCTTAACTCAACATTCTCGAGTTACAAAGAAAGATATATAAAATATGTACATCTAAGGATTTCAAAGAAGCATCACTACTCTTGAGTAGAAATACAAGAAAAATTTGTTAATAATATAAAAGATACATAACAGCTAAGTATCCTATATGTGTAATGACGCGTAATTGTATATATTTTCATTTTTAGTGATAATTATAAGGTAATTAAAGAGCCCATTATTCCTCCTTAATCATTAAAAAGGCTTGCAGCATATATATCTCCTTTTTTAAATTTATATATATATCTTAAAATATAAATTTAAAAAAGGCCGGATATATTATTTTAGAATGATGAATCCTTACACTTATCTACTAGGTTTTAAAAACTAGAAGATGGTATATTATTTTTTATTTCTAAAGTAAAGGAATTCTTAAATTGAAGTTACCTTTTAATATCTTAAAATTAATTTAACAATGAATTAAATATCAGAAAACATAATATAATTTTTGGCAACTTTAGTCCAATATAATAGGATCCGAAGAGTGGGATCTAAAGCACAGAGAGAGAGACACACAAAATTGAGAATCTCACTCGCTACTTAGGTCCCAGACTAGAGTGGGAGACTCTGTTTATATATAGCAGCACTAGCCCTACAGATGACAGTCTTTAGAACAGATTATACAGCAGTTACAACGCGTCAGCAACCAACTGCCACCCTTCTCTTCACTAACTTTAAATCTCTCATTACCAATTTCTATATTCTTGCAAAATTCTGGCAGATTGTGTTACTTCCTCATTATTCAGTGGTCAGCATTATTTCCAGTTTATTTATCTCTCAAACCCAATTCTCTCCATCTCATATCCATTGTCAATGTACCATAATCATTCTGAAGATAATCTTCATCTTTCCAGCGAACAGTATACTCTTAGAGGTTATCATATATGTTTTTAACGCTTTTTATATCCTTGTTTTTTTTTTTAAAAAAAATAGTTTTATTGTTGGACAAAAAACATATAAACCCGAGAGTAGTGGCACTTTACTTATGTCAAATAATAACTATTTTTAATTTTTCTTATACTTTTAAAAGGAAGTCTTACGATTATGCTAAATTTTGGAAATTGAGTTTTCAGCGGAAATACATATTTTAAAGTGCCCTGAATAAAAAAAAAAAATAAATAAATAAATAATTAAAATTGTTTATATCGAATGGTCTATATGTTGTGTATATGTCTATGTTAACAGAGTATCTCAAAAACGAAGAGGGCTGCTTTACTGAAGTTGTTTTTTTTTTTACTTTTTTCACGATTTTCTTTTAACTTTGTATAATATCTACACAAATGGATCCTTATCATTTTTATTTGTATTATTTGTATCCGGGAAAAATTGATTATTTCAAGGTTTCTTGGGGGGGGGGGATAATAAGTGTGAGTTTTATTTTATAAAGTATCACTTTATTATAATACTTGGTTCTACCACTTTTATAGTATTAATTAATACTCTAAAAGCATTGCCGGAATTCCAGATTTCGTCTAGAAAATCGTTTAACTATTGCGACTTAAAGGATTAGATATTTAAGTTTATTGGAATTTTTTTGAACGATACCATTTAAACTTGTTATGACTAATCGCATAGATATAAACGTATCAATTTTATTTGAAACATTTTTTCCCCCCCAAAAAAATTGAATTTAGATAGTTGTGCAGAATTTAGGGTGTTAAATTTCAAATATTAATTTGCCATTGATTCGGTGATTTTGGTGCGCTCTATTGGGCCACAATATAATCATTTCTCTACCATCCAAGATTAGTAGGTAGGTACTTAACTAATTCCCCACCATGTATTTATTTCAGTTGCATTTCAGTTTAAAGAAAATTTGTCATTTTCTTTATAATATTGTATTAAAAGGCATAAGAGAAAGTCGGTTCAGTGTTTCACTCAAGATTTTTGTTTTTTTTTCTTTAGAAGATTTTTCCAAGAATAATACCATGATGTTCCAATGTAAAATATTGTCTTAGTTCTATTTGTTTCTGAACAATAGAAAATCAAAATTTAAAATCGTCCTTCACATTGTTATGGACGAAAAAATACACGCTGACCTACCTAATACATTATTTGGAATGTCGAATATTAAATTTAATATTTTCACGAAATAACCTGTCATTTCACTTAGTAATTCTAAATATCTTTGAGAAAGCAAAATGATGATGATATAGCAGGGGGTCATTTATTTGTTAAACAAGGAAAGAGAATGGTATGTTTCGTCATAAAAAAAATTTATAGAGAGGAACCAAAGCTA
>JAAEAF010004855.1:0-71279 GCA_011037195.1 Triatoma infestans
CATATTTTCATAATAAATTAGAGTGCCAGAAAAGGATCTATAACTCTGAGATTCAAAATAAAAGAGTAAGCACGGCTATTTCAATATTAGGAAATGGACGAACAAAAAACCTAATATAAAATAAGATTAAAAGAGAATTTTAGATAAAAACTTAGCTACTTAAGATATACTTAATTCTTTTATGTTTGTATTGAATATTTACATTATACACACATATATTTTTAATTAAATCATTTGTTACTTATTTCTGAATTTAAGAAAAATCTTTCTGTCGCTTGTTTTATGACATCCTTAATGAATGGTAAACCAGTCTGTTCGTGGAGGGAACTAATCGGTGTGTACCTAGGAGAATGTTTGTAGCGAATCTCAGACACTTATTTTGGATTCTCTGAAGTTTTAGCATATAGGTTGGACATGTAAGGTTCCACGCTGCAGCGGCATAAGTTAAGACTGGTCTCACCACTACTATGTACACTAAGATTTTATTATTTGTACTCAGCATGGAATGTCTGTTTAAAAGTGGGGAAAAGTGAGACTATTAATCCTTTACATTTGTTACAAACGGTATTCACATGCTGAGTAAATGTTAAAGATCTGTCCATCACCAAACCGAGATACTTTACTTTTGTGGACCAGTCTATATAGTGATCATTAATTTTCAATTTATGTTGTAATATCGGCCACCTTTTGGTGAATAAAATACTTTCGAGTTTTATTCTCGTTTACTTTTATTTTCCAACGATGGAAATATTTATATATTCTATTAACATTTTTTGTTAGTCTATTTATTATTGTGTCTACCCGCCATGATGACGCGTAAATAGCAGTATCGTTAGCAAATAACGAAAGGCTAATATCCTCTTTTAGCGGAATATCGTTTTATAAAAATCGCGAACATTGTCGGAGAAATTACTGAGCCCTGTGGGACGCCTGCAGAGAGATATCTACGCTGAGAACTATCTATGCACTTTACCTATTTGCACTTTGAATGATCTATTATGTACATAAGAATATATAATTTTATTAAGAAAACTAGAAAACCGTAAACTATTAGCTTGTAAATCAGGCCGTTATGCCAGACGGTATCGAATGCTTTCTCTGTGTCTAATAAGACCATTCCGGTATGTTTTTTGTTGTTGAAATTGTTAGTACACTTGTTTCTAATTTGTAAGGACTCATCCGGGATGCATATCCATACCTACCAGTCTAACAATTTCTAGAACAAACCCACAATCTAGGTCTAATCATATTCCTCTACCCCCTTATATCACTTATAAAATAAATACCTATACACAAGACACCAGCAAACAACTAAACACATACATATACATATGCACAGCCAGTTTCACAACAAATGAAATAGATGAACCTCCTTAAGATATTCGAAAGTCTTATTGATATTGCCCTCATTGTCTCCTAATATATCTGTAAAACTGGTCGATAGAATTTACTTTTCCCCGCGCGTTTACATATTTCAAACATTCCAATAGAATATGCGGGGGACCGTTAATGTCGTATTGTAAGCGCTGCATAAAGGCTGTGAGGTTCTCATCGGAATGTGGCTGTGTGTTAACATGTTGTGGCCGAGTCTCATTCCCGCTAGGACAACTTCTCGCCGAGATTTTCGATTTTAGGTTGACCATTTCTTTGTGGTACCCTTGTGATATTCCTTAGTTTATTTGACAGCTGAACTGATTGCCATTCCTTTTCCCATTTGAAAAGATTTCTTTTCCAAAGAAATCTGTCCAACTTTGTCATTTTATATATAACTGTATTATAGTATATTAGCAAATCTGTTCATAGGTGTAGAATTCAGTAAGTTTTGTAGGCACTGTTAAGATTAGACCATTCGAACCCCATGGTTCCTATAAATACGGAAGATTTACACCACTTACCCTATACATCTATCTCTCTTTAAAGGATTAAAACAGTTTGAGAAAATATGTCGTGACTGGCAATGAATATCGTATAGAAACTATTAATTGCATTCAGATGCATTACCAGGACTCTGGTCTTGCACTTCAAGTTGGATTGTAGCAAACTCTCGTGAACACGAAATTACTTGGCATTTTCTCTTTTTTTTTTTTTTTTTTTTTTTTTTTTTGCATTAATACGTTATTGTAATTAAGTGTAATAAAGATTTCTAGGGGCTGGTGTTTGGTGTATTGGTGGTTATTAGCACGGACGTGTAGTGGAGGACCCCAGTTCGAGTCCCCGAATAACTGCTAAATTTTATCTTTGTTTAAAAATGTTAATAGTAAGTAAGTTGCTTCCGTCCCTGCCCGTCACGACACCTAATTTGGTATTTGGACGTTTTCCCCAGCCTGAAAATAGGATTACTTTCTTACGTTAAAAGATTTCTAAGGAATTTTAATTATTTGGGATAATTATTTAAGTAACTAGCTTCTAGTGCACAATCCGATCTTGATGTCTTTCCTCATTCTTTTTTTATGCTTTTAGTTACGATAGGCACGAAATTATTCCATGGATCGGCTTAGTTGAACAAAATGGTGAGATTTATTTGGAGGTCAATGGTCACTGGCGTGTTGATGTCCTGTTTCAGATAGTTTTGGGTATATCAACCCTTCCCCCACTCCATACAACTAGCTTGTTAGTTGCAAAACAAATTAGCGTTTGACATATTTATCATTTTCAAAAAAAAAAAACCACAGTTTCTCAATCACTCCTTAATTAAGATAACGATTTAATCACTTAAGAAATTTCATGTTTTTTTTTTCAGTTTAGTTTAACATTATGCAATATATCAATTATAGAAATAATAATTATATTCATTAAAACAAAATATGTATGTTTGTGTATACGTATATAATATGAGGCAATAAAGAATTTTAGTGTTTTTTATTTACTTTGTCTTACAACTTATAAGAGGAAATCTGTGATGAATTATCAACCAAAAAAAAACCGAACAGTGATAAACATTTGAGTTTCCTGGTTGAGATCGCGTCTGTGGTTTCCTAATTTGGCTTTTAAAGTGTAATAATGACCTGAAGAAGCTCATTGCTGCAACATGTGCTAAACATCGGTTTCAAGCAAACCATTGACGCCGTTTCAACTCGGAAACTCAAGTGTTTTTCATGAAAATGGCCGCGGAAATCTAAAAGATCAGATTCAATTGATATTGGTTTTGAATGAATGTTGGAGTCAGTGTATGGAGTGTGTAACTCAAAAATTGGTAAATCACAAAGTTCAAACTTAATATATTTCCCTTAAAGTTCCACCACGGACAAAATCTGCTCACCGGAAGTACCACTTTACAGAATGGATTTTTCAGTTGTTTCGAGAATTTTCTCGAAAACGGTTTCCATGATTTTTTTTTTTTAAATTAGTCCGCTACACATACACAGAGCTATAACCTTTTATTTAAAACATTTCTCAGGGAAAATTTATATATAAGGGAAATTTTGGGTGAATTGTGGGGTTATGCTTTTCTTTAAAATGCTTTATTTTAATTATTATACGATTCTATGATCCATATAATATTCATCAGATGTATAACATGTCGCCAAAATTCCAGATTTAAAGAACTTTGGTTGATCAGCACAGTCAACTTTCAGAGTCAACGGCTTTACTGGGCAGTGCGATTTTTCTCCATAAATCACCGATAGGTATCTTTAAGCTTAATATGTTATAATTTATAAAGAAACCTATCACTTTGGTTTGGAACTTATATGCCAATATCCGTATAACTTATTCCATATTTAAACGCAAAAAGTTCAAACTTGTGTGTAGTGGAAGAACGAAATGCAAAAATAATACTTTTGGAAAATAGTTTAGTAAAATAATTTTGTGAAAATTAGCTAGTTCAAATGGTGTATTTTAGTGATGGGGATAGAGCCAGGTACTACAAACCTAGGTCAGTGCAAACCAAGAGACAAAGGGTAAGAAACAGTTAGGGTAAAACAATAAAACTCCCTCCAGACATACCAACATTATTTGAAAGGATTTGAACTATGAAGAGAAAGACATTCCTTCAAAAAAAGAGTCTAAAAACAGACATTCAAGCCAAGAACACTTGCTTCAGGAATCGCTCTCTTAAACTCAGTGCCAGTGATAGTGATTTGCCTTTATTCTAGATAAACATTTGATTTATTAAGATATAGTTGTGATATCGTAAAGTACTTAAATTTGCTTAGAGAATAATATATTTATTTTAAAAAACAGCTCTCTTGATTATTACTAATACTTCTCTCTTAAACATACGTATATACTTACAAGCCCTTTTACTAAACCGCTCTTGCTACACCAACTAACTACTACAATATACAACAACTCAACACACCAATAACATTTCACTTGATATTCAGTTTAGGTTTTACCACCTAATCTGGACACGATTATTTTGGGGCAAAATCTGTCAACCGGAAGTGCGACACTTTATTGGAAAGTTATTTTCAGTTATTCACAATTTTTTTCGAAAATTATTTCAAAACTATTTTCTTTAAACTTTGTATAATAATTAACACATTAATAGTTATTACTTTTATTTTAAAAAAAATTCCGGAAAGATTTATTTTTTGGGGGTTCTGAGGGGGGATCAGTGGCGTTACTCTTTCCTCTAAAGTATCATTTCAGCACAGTGTTACAATTTTATCACCTACAATAATATCAATATACAATAACAAACATTGATAGAATTCCAAATTTGAAGAAAATCGGTTAACCGGAAGTGTAAGAATAGATTTCACTAAATCGGCGCCATGGTTTCCTTTAACTTGGAATACTAACTACACATAGATGTAAACCTATCACTTTTATTTGAAACATTTCTCCGAAAAAGTTTGATTTTAGAGGAGGGTCTGTTAGATGAGTTTTAATTAAAACTGCACACCCTTTGTTGGTTTTGACTGAGGGCTTTATACATAAGTCCTCTCAGGTATACGAGTATAACCCCCTACTACCTTTTTTTATTGGGCCAGCATAACTGAACATTGTAAACGTTACAGTTTTTAAAGAAAAATTTATTAGTTAATTTGTATTAATTGGGAAATTATTAGAGAAAGTTATGTGAGTGTTTCACATCGGGTTTTTTATTTGGGAGTGGGGGGTAATAGGTATAAGTAAGTAAAGTAATGCCTATTTTTTTCAGGCGGGCTTAACGTCCAACTACCAAATTAGGTGCCGTGGACGGCGGGGCGAAAGCACCTACCTTACTATTAACATTTTTTAGACAAATATAAAATTTAGCAGTTATACGCTAGACTCGAACTGGGGTCCTCCCACATACAAGTCCATGCTCATAACCACTACACCAACACCCGCCCCGGGTAATAGGTGTATATGAGCGGTGATATAAACTGGCGTCTCATTAAATAAATTGTCATATTTTATTAATAATTTACGATCCATCCACTTTTATTAGTTTATTAAATCGAATTGTAAAGAAAACTATGTTTTTAATATTACTATTAATTTTTGCGAAGTTATTTGAGTGTTAACGATTTAATAATCAATAGGAATTTGATAAAAAAAAATTATGTAATTGTATACCTGATAATGGAAACTGATCAAATTTCCATCCTAATAAAATTACTAAACAATAAAAAGCTTATAAATAGTTTATAATAGTTTATTGAGCGAAATAAATAAGGATTTCTTTATTGAATGGATCCATATATTCGTAATTTGATTTTGATACATTTTTATTTTCTCTTACTTCTGGTAAGAGAGGGAGTATTTTAATAGTGTCGAATTTTCACCGGAAATACACATGTTGAGGGAATACATTGAATCTTTAGATATCTACCATAGGGTCCGACAGTTATTTGCCAGAATTCCTCAACGAAATTATTACTTTAATAAATGGATTTTTCCACTTTTTTGCGATTTTTTCGAAAGTGATCCCCTAACAATTTTCTTTTAACTTTGAATATCAATAGCCCATATTAAGAAGATCTACAACTGATATTTGGGAAAATTCCTTTAAAGCGGGCCAACATTATCATCTTAATCATATTAATTAAAATTGAATATGTTGCTAAAATTCCGAGTTTAAAGGAAAATCGGTTGGCCGGAAGTTGGCAACTCTACTCAACCGTATTCTCCTATTTTTTTTCCATATAAACAATGACGGGTTCATTAAACTTATTATAGACTACATTATAGATAGAAGACCAGCGTCTGTGATGGTGGGAAAGTATGTCAGGGCAGAGGCAGGCGAAACTCTTTATTAAAAGACATTTGCCTAAATTTACCAAGGACCTATTGAGCCATAGCCGAAGGAATATAAGGCTATTATTATTATTATTGTTATTTGTCTATGGGGAGGGACCAAACCCCTACGCTATACAAAGCCTCACTGGGCCCATACACCTACCCCAAGAAAAACAACAACAAACCGGGTCTAGAACAAATATCCAGACCCGGATCTAATCCATCTAAGATTCACCGCAGTCCTAATAAGTCGGACAATAACCTTAAGGGGAAATAGCCTAAGCTCTTCCAAAGACATCCTTTTCCGACCAAAGGTCCTAAACTAATCCAAAAAAAGGTCCTCACAACCCAGGCAATCAGTCATAAGATGGAAGGGTGTTTCTTCCTCTGTCTCACAGACTCTACAAAATGGATCCGGCATGAGGAGCCCCATTATGTAGAGATGTCTCCTTAAACTACAATGTCCTGTAAGAGATCCAACAAGATGATGCCTGAGATAGCTCCGTGAAAAATACAGCAACGTCTCACTAATGGCCTTGTCCCGGATCCCGATGAGCATTTTGGACTGCCGAAAACCAACTGAGCTCATCCAAAAGTATGAATGCTGTGAAGCTGTCAATGTCTGGAAGCCTGACAGACATGTGCCAGAAAACACGCCAACAGCAGGCTCGGGACCAATGAAAGGGAGAGAGAGACGCCTAATTTGGCAAACCTATCTACCTCTTCATTCCCAAAAACTCCCATGTGACCTGGCACTCAGACTAATAGTACATCCTTCAGAGAAGAAATTTCTTCCAGTCTTTTAGAACATTCTAACATCAACCTGGAAGTGAAGACACATGAACTGGGATATAGTGGCTAATAGTGGGTCTACTAACATTGCAGGCTGAATAGGCACATGCACCATTTACTACTTGCATATGGCATTATGCCGTTTCTGCAGGACCGAGGAGGAAACCCCGATACATATCCTTTGTGAGTGTGCCGGCCTAGCGAGAACAAAGTTTCTTTAACTGGGGACTAGAAATCCCGAAGCCACGAGCTTTATGATAGAGCCACTTTCAGCTTTGTTCTCAATGAAGGTCGCAGTGGAATGAAGTTTCTGTGGAGAGGGGGATGAGGTTATGATTTCCTCTAAAGTGCTATTTGAATTTATTTTACAATTCTATTATCTAAATAATATTAATTAGATTTTCGTATATTATATTGTCAAAATTCCTAGTTTGTAGGAAAACTATTACCCACTAGTATGTTGTTAAAAACATCGACAGGTTTCATAAGAGTTGGGGTATAATAAACTATACATTCAGAGATCTATCACGTTTGTAACTAACTTGAAACCTTTTTTTTTCTCAGACCGTTCACTTAAACAGGTTTTGGGGAAAGGAGGAGGTTACGCTTGCCTCAAAAAAGTCATTAATCGTAAGGTTAGATTCTCCCAATTAGTATAAATTTGAAGACAAATTAAAAATTTAATAAAATTTATAAGTTTGTGAGAAAATTATTTAATTTTCATGTTTAATTAGTTAATTTACTGTTTTTGTAAAACAGTTTACATAAGTAAGAGAAAGACTGTGTGAGTGTTACTCTTTTTACTTTCCTTTACCTCTTAGATTTATTGAGGTGGTGTCTAAGATTCACCGCATTCCGAATAAATCGGACAATAACCTTAAGGGGAAATAGCCTAAGCTCTTCCAAACATATCCTATTCGGAGCAAAGGTCCTAAACCTAATTCTAAAAAGGTCCTCACAACCCAGGCAATCAGTGATAAGATGGAAGGGTGTATCCTCCTCTGTCTCACAGACTCTACAAAATGGATCCGCCAGGAGGATCCCCGGAATGTTTATGTTTTTTCCGGAAATACAATTTTTGATGGCACAAAATTCGAAAAAAAAAAATGTATTTTTCTTTTTTGTGCGCAAAACCGCTCAAACATTATTAATTCTGTTTAGGTATCGCCATTAGAATGTTTTAATCTAAAAAAAAAAAAAAAACGTTTATGGGATTTGACATGTTTTTGGTTTTGAAGATTTTTTTTTTTTTTTTTTTTTGCAATTTCTTCAAAATGGATTCAACGATTTTTTTTCACGCGATTTTATTCGAGATATTTTTTTGAGATTATATAATTTTTTGGAGGTGTGGGAAGCGGTAGTGGTGACTTCTTGTCATGTTCCCCCCCCAAAAAAAACCGTTACGTTTCTGTTAACTGTATAATACGAAATAATTAATTATTTTAAAAAAATACAAATTGTGCATATAGGTTAGTGTTCCACAAAACTTCAAAGATATTACCTTAAACTTACTATTAATGCCTATACTATATAAAAACTATTAGTTTATTGGCCATTTCTTCTGGCATAATAGTTTCTAGATGGGTATACTTGAAGAAAGGCAGCTGTTTCTGTATATTGCTACATATATCACACAACACCTGGTGAGAATTAAAGCTAACTAAACATTAAGTAATAACTGCAGCTTTTAAGAAGATTGGTCAGTTAAAAATCTGACAAGAATTGCAGGAAGTGATAAATCACTCCAATTATTTTTGTATTAATTTCTCTTACCCTAGTAAGAGGAAGTATTGTAATCTTGTCAAATTTTCGATATCGAGTTTACACCGGAAATATCCGTTTTGAGGTCCCCTGAGTCCAAAAAAGTGGTTTTTAGCAAATGGTCTGTGTGTGTGTGTATGTATGAGAACAGCATAGCTCAAAAACGAAAAACCGTAGAAAGTTGAAACTTAATATTCCGTTGAGGTATCACCATTGGGATCTGACAGTACGTTATCTGTCAAAATCCCTCAACCGGAAGTATCACTTTACTAGTTTTTTTGTGTTTTTTTTACGTTTTTGCGATTTTCTCAAAAAATGGCTCCGACAATTTTATTTAAACTTGGTATAATATCAACTACATATACAAAAAGAGCTACAACTTTTATTTGAAACATTTCTCTGGGAAAATTTCTAAGTTTCATCTAAAGTGTTATTTCAGTTTATTAGACAATTACCGCTTTCCTTAATAATGTTAATTAGAATTAAATATGTTATTGAAATTCCGAGTTTGAAAAAAAAAAAATAGAATAACCGGAAGTGCGTTTATTTTAACACTTTACTAAATGATTTTTTTTTTTTTTTTTTTCACTTTTTCACGATTTTCTCAAAAATGGCTGCGACAATTTTCTTGAAACATCGGTTGTGTAAACCAAACATGCAATGATCCCTACATCTTTTATTTAAAACATTTCTCTGGGTTTACAGCTTCCTCTAAATTGCTATCATAGTTGATTATACAATTTGATCATCCTAATAAAATTAATTAGAAATAAATAGTTGGCCAAAATTCGGAGTTTTAAGAAAATTAGTAAACCGGAAGTGCGCTTTTATTGAACTGTTTTTTTTTTTTTTTTTTTAATTTTCGAAGAATTTCATTAAATTTTGTTACACAAACTATATCAATTATAATTTTGAGAGTACGAGTAAGAGAAAATTGTGTGCGTGTTTTACACCAGATTTCTTTTTAATTTTAAAAGAGGAAATATAAATTTTATTGTAAAAAAAAAAACAAAATAAAAATTCACTCACCAATGAAATTGAAGAGATAGTGGGGGGACAGTAAATATTTTCAAAAATTTACTTGAATAAGTATAAAGTTTTTTTTTGAATATCAAATTATACAAAGTTTTCATAAAATAATGTGTTACGCTATAGAATACCTGAAGTATACTGACAAAGAATATAAAAGGTAGCCAAAGTACGGTTCTGTTATGACATAACGACCTTGACAGATTATTAAAAAAAAATACAAATTACAAGTAAAATTCTCTTTATTCTCCTGACATGCAATGTCTGTGTTTTCAACTATTTCGTTAATTATTGTAAATAATATAGTTTTAGTTTCCATGTATTGGCCAACTACTGTATATTTAGTAAACTGACCTATCATTTAAATTGTTTCTAATTTATATTTATGTAGTTATTGTTTATTTAAAAAAAAAAATAAAAAAAAAAAATTCTTGAAGAAGAATGCTATTATTGTAAGGAGTTTATTTTAATTATTATTACTTCTTTTTTTTTTATTGCTATTTTTACTAATTATTAAATAAAAAAAAATAAAAACAATTTATTTTTATTATCTTTCAACTTTCTTGTTGTAATTAATCTTAACTTAATTATTATAATGTTCTTGATTGTGGTGTTCTGCTTGAGGTGCCTTCGTACTTTATAAGAGATATTGAAATGGAAGTATCAATTTGGAAAAATAGTTTAATGAATTTTGACAATATTTTAATTGAAATAATTTTGGAAAATAAAATAATGAATATTAGCTACTTCAAATAGTGTATTTCAGTGAAAGGTGTACTATTAGGGTACTAAGTCAGGTACTATTAAATTAAGGTCAGTGCTATTGAAGAGATTATAAATACTTCTAAACAAGTGCATGGTGGTATCCAGGACAGAGACGCAAATAAACATCTCCATCAAGGGGCGAAGAATAGAACAGGTTCCTTGTTTTAAGTATTTAGGAGTGGAAATAAGTGGGAGCGGGAGACTAAAGGAAGAAATCAATGCAAGGGTGGCCGCTGCGGGGAAGATGTTCTCCGCTGTAATCAAAAAATTTTTGAGTAAGAGAGAAGTGGCCAAAGGCATGAAAATGGCAGTTTACCGCTCGACTTTTGTCCCCATTCTTACATACGGCAGCGAATCCTGGGCCCTTTTAAAGCAATCGGATCGAAGTCGCCTCCAAGCTCTAGAAATGAAGTTTTTAAGGAAAGTAGAAGGCAAAACGAAGAGAGACCAGATACGCTAGCAACACTAATTGTCATACCGAGCAGAGGCGAATGGGGCTGCGACCCACCCCTGTTCGGTAACTCGATCTGGTATACAGATGGATCCAAAACTCCGACTGGGGTCGGAGCTGGGGTCTACGGGGGCAGGCCTAAAGTTAAAATTAAGGCCAGCCTAGGGAAGTACGCCACGGTCTTTCAGCTGAAGTCGTGGCGTTACAACTCTGCGCTAGGGAGATTATAAGGCAAAGGATAGTGGGTAGAAGAGTGGCCATATACTCCGGCAGTCAGGCAGCCCTGAAGGCACTTTCCTCACACCAAATAGTCTCAAGACTGGTGTGGGATTGCCTACTTGCCCTCACCGAGGTGGGTACTCGGAATAAACTGACACTCGCCTGGGTGCCGGGACATGCGGGGTTCCTGGGCAATGAGAGGGCGGATGCCCTAGCGAGGGAGGGCTCGCAGGATACCTTTATAGGCCCCGAACCCTTCTGCGGCTTGTCCAGGAGCCTCATCCAAACTTCTATCAAGGGGTGGATAGAAGAACGCGTCTGCGTTGGTGGGAGGGAATACCAGGACAGAGGCAGGCAAAGCTCTTCATTAAAAGACATTTGCCTAAATTTACCAAAGACCTACTGCGCCAAACCCGAAGGGATATAAGGTTAATTGTGGGTCTACTAACAGGGCATTGTAGGCTGAATAGACACATGCACCACCTACAACTTGCGGATAGTGCGGTATGCCGATTCTGCAAGGTAGAGGAGGAGACCCCGGCGCACATCCTTTGTGAGTGCGCCGGCCTGGCGAGGATTAGGTTTCTTCAATTGGGGACGGGCAATCCCGAAGCTGGAAGCTTCATGACGGAGCCGCTCTCAGCTTTGCTAGGATTGATTAGGAGGGCAAAGCTGGGGGCTGTTCTGTAATTAAGGGGATCCACAATAGACCTCAATTTGTAGGTCGCAGTGGAATGAGGCTCACCCCCCCCCGATTCTATTCTATTCTACGCAACACTACAATACGGGCTACGCTCAAAAGCGAACCCCTAGTCCAATTAATTGAAACGGGGCATCTACGTAAGTAGAATGGAGGATATCCGGTCACCTAAAAAAGCCATGGAGACGCGAATGACCGGAAAACGACCCCGAGGAAGAAGAAGAATTACTTGGGAGGATAATCTCCAAAGTATTCTAAAAAAGAAGGGGTTTGACTGGTCTGAGGCCAAGAGAGTAACCAGGGATAGAGAGAGCTGGCGCTCCTTATGTAAAACCTCTACACCGGATGGTACAAGAGGTCCCGAATAAGGAAGGAAGGAAGGAAGGAAGGCTGTTGAAGAGACAAAGGGACAAGAATCCGTTAGGATAAGACAATGCCACTTGGCCAACTGTTTTGTAGGAGAAAAATCCCCCCGCTAGAGCAGAGCATTCTTTAAGCAGTCTAAATTCTGCTTTCAAACAAGTACAGTCTGAATTACGACATTGAACCAGAACATTTGTCTCAAAAGTCGCTGCCTTAGCCTCAGTGCCAGTTATAAGAGTTTAGCATTTAATCTAGATAAATAATTTATTGATTTAATAAGCATATTGCTGTGATATTGAAAAGTATTTAAATTTCTTTAAAGATAATATATAATTTAATCTAGCAGTGTTTTCTTATTTATTTCTTATTACTTCTTTTCTTTTTAAACATATCTACAAGCCCTTTATCCACAAAACCCGCTCGTGCTACACGCCACTACAAACATACAACACATCTCACACCAACAACATTTCAATATCTATCAAATAACTCTCGTAGTCCATCGAACAAAGAAATATGTGCGTGATAATTAGGTGCACAGTTTTAACAGGATAGGATACAATATCTCACTGCACACACACAACAACGAAATGCTATAACTATTGAGGCCAGAAATGTGAGAATGTTTCCCCAACTGTGTGTATATCCGTCATGTATCCTGGTCAGTGAGTTAGCTAGTAAGCTAACATTCAGCAATATACAAGACAACGTTCGTTTTTTTTCCTCTCCCTATCTATATATCTATCTTATTATGTAATAAAGAAATCTGGTGTGAAACACCCACAACACTTTCTCTGACTCAAGTTCTCAAAATTATAATTGACAAATTTTATAGTTAGTGTACCAAATTTCATGACATCGTTGAAACTGAAAAAAAAAAAAACTGGTCAGTAAAAGCGCACTTCCGAGGTTTACTAATTTTCTTGAAACTCTGAATTTTGGCCATCTATTATTTCTAATTAATTTTCTTTGTATGATCAGAATTATATATCCACTATGATAGCAGTTCACAGAAAAACAAACCCACACACTCCCTAAAAGTGCCCTCAAATAAATTTTCCCAGAGAAATGTTTTAAATAAATGATGTAGATCTTTGCATGTTTAGTTTATATTTGAAGTTTCAAGAAAATCGTCCGGAGTCATTTTTTGAGAAAATGTGCATAAACGTAAAAAAAAACAACAACTAGTAAAGTGATACTACCGGTTGAGGAATTTTGACAGATGACTCACTGGCGGATCCTATGGTGATAACTAAACGGAATATCAAGTTCGAACTTTCTACGATTTTTCGTTTTTGAGCTATGCTGTTCACATCATACATATACACACAGACACACACACAGATCATTTGCTAAAAACCACTTTTTTGGACTCACGGGACCTCAAAACGGATATTTCCGGTGAAAACTCAACATCGAAAATTTGAACAACGATAACAATACTTCCTCTCTCACTAGGAGTAAGAGAAAGTAAAAAATTATGGGTCCCATTTTTTGTAATGGCTGAGTGTACATTAGAAACATAGTTGTCAGAATTCCAAAAATCGATGAAAATCGATTAACCGGAAGTAGAATTTTACAGTATAGTTTTTTGAGTTTATTGGAATTTTATCGAAATCGACTATAACGATTTCCTTACAACATTTTTCTAAATTAATTTTTTTACATGGTTCTGAGGTAACTGAGGTTTTAAAATTCATTGTTTGTTTAAATTGTTTATGGTGTTCACACATGTTGAAATAGTCATCATGATATGTGTTTTAATGTAGTCATAAAATAACGCCGGCTATGATTGAAAAAATCTCTTAATAATAAAGAGTTTAGAATATTAAAGGAGAACTTGTGACATGGATAAATCTACGTTGAAGACTAATTCTATTATTACAATCTCCTTTCAAAAATAATACGATAATTATATATTCTGGCAAACTGTTAACATTAAAAATTCAATGTAGAATATTATGTTAAATAAATAAAGAAATTAACAAACAAATTTTATAATGATCTCGTGTTCAATTCTTTATTATTCTTAATTATTTCTTCTTTAATATTGATTTCTTTAATTACAGTCGCCTTATTTTTGAAGATAATCTTAGTCTTTGTTTTTCTTCTTCTTTAAACCAATCTTGAAGCAACTCAATTCTTTCTCTAAATGCACCTGAAATTAAGTAGTTTTTATGGTTTCTGTTAATATTTGAATTCACTAATCTTATTCAAAAACATAAGGATTTATTGTATTTAATTTGCATCCTTAACCCAAGAGATAAAAGATAAGAGTGCATTCTATCATCTACTGTTAGCACTATTCCATGATTAATTTGTGAGTTAAAATTACAGTCATTGCAATAACAGATAACTATTATTTAGGGTGATTCATTTTTTTATTTCTTTAATCGCATACTCAATTAGGAGATGGTTTTCGAGATATGCGCCATACTATCGATATTATTTTCAAAACAACTAAAAAAATCATTAGTTAGTCGGAGCTTGCGAATCCCTAATTAAACAAATCAGCAGCTTTTAATTCTCTAAACAACTAAAACAAAAACTTGTATATTTCAATGGCTGCATTGTAGTGCCATTATTATTTAAACTTTAGGAAAAAATCTAAAGTTTTTAAAGAAACTGCTTATCAAGTACAATACTTTTGTAGTTAACAGTACAATATGTACAATATGTTGAACGTATGAATTATTATATAGTATGTTCTAGTTATATTTGTATAAAGTTCATTTTGTCTGTAAGTTTAAGGGATTTTTAGTTTTCTAATATTAATCACGTTCCGTTACTTTTTTTTTTTTTTTTTTTTTTTGAGGGTTTCTGTACCGCGACCATTTTTTGATCTATTGTACCCCCCTCTGGTGCCTAACATGAGCTAGCACCCTCTCCAGGTTTAGCTCCCTGAGGAATCTCAGGATCCTGGAAGGTTCTAGGGTGGGTATTTCTTCCTCCCCTATCTGGTAGCCAGACTGATGAATCTTCTTTGAATGACGGCATCACAGTCCGTGAGGAGATGTATCGGAGTTTCCTCCGTTTCTCCACAGAATCTGCATGCGCCGTCATCTTCTAGGCCAAGCTTCCTCAGGTGCCCCCTGAGTCTGCAATGCCCCGTAAGGAATCCCGTAAGAATACGGATCCTATTCTTGCTCAGACTGATGAAGGCTTTCGACCTTTTCTGGTTATAGCCACCCAGACAGTCCCGGGATGGTGTTCCAGAGACGAGCTCTTTCAACCACCTCCCTATTTTGTTTATGAAACGCGATATTTGAGTTTAGTCTTCTCCTTTGTTTTTCATTAGAGGAAGTTATTGTATTCGAGTATAATCTTCTATTAGGGAAGGGATTAGCTCAGTGTTAGCGTGCTGGACTAGCAACGCGAAGGCCTGGATTCGAGTCCAGCTGCTGCCCTTAGATTTTCTTCTTAGGAGCCTCTTACAGCTCATGTCTGATGATGGACAGTGTTGTCTGTAACGAGAGAACACTGTCTTTGAGGAAGCTAAATGGGCATAGAAGGGCTTTGATCAAGCACAAGGCTCGGTCCCCTTCCCACAGACAAAAAAAAAATTCGAGAGTGTTTTCTCGAAAGAGAAAAAAAACTCTTCTGCTAAAGATTAAACTCTAATGTTTTCTTATCGGCACCCGAAAAAAGCAAATAGAAAAAAAAAAATGTAGATTAATTTAGGGCATAAAACAATAGCTTGCAGAAAGGCAAGACCCCGATCTACCCTGGAAAGAAAAAAGGTAATGTTACTTTGCTAAGTAGATCTGTAATTTAGGGGTTCAACGTCAGTGAAAAGAAGTGAAAGTGGTGGTGCAATAATTATGACGGATTTGCGATGCATATATGTTAACGACGCATATATATTGCCTGCCTGACTAATCCATTGAAAAGTTGGAAAATATAACCGAACAAATCAAATTTAATTCAATGATTAAGCCTTGGCTATCTGTGACCTGAATTGAGGCAAATACTGAAACAAAGCATCATAAGGAAAACTTAGCTTAAATCTTATAAGAAGGAGATGGTCATTATTGCATATAATAGTATCGGGAGCATTGACTTCACCTTTTCCCGACGATATGTAATCTACAAGAAGGCAACATATACAAGAAGAGCCAATATTTACGGACGGAATGGGATCCTCCAGTTGATTAATCAAAGGCTACGATGTAATCATCGTATTGGAAGACTGCCATATCAGATCCTGCATAATACAGACCAGATTCTACATAAGGCTAGCTAACTAACTATCGTCCTAGAAAATGTGAAGCCGTCTCGACAGAGCTAGAGTGTTCTGAATATCTACCACCATAGCTCCTCTCCCAACAAAAATAGTGTACAAATTCCAATTAGTATTAAAATAATCAAGTCTTTTTTCCTGTATGTTAATATTTTGTAAATCCTTATTAATCTAGCCGGATTTTTGCCTTCGGTACACTGCCTCAGCCTCAGCTCTAATCCTTTTAGGCAAAAATAATGAGAACTGATTTGAATAGATGATTATTACATCAATATTTTTAATAGGCGAAATAATTTATATAAGTATATAATTTTTTGGGGGTTTTATTATTTAAAATATTTATTATTGAGCAACGAACACCAGAAACATAAAATATTTATATTTAGTTATTCAGTTATTTTAATAAGATAGTCTACTTTAGAGCTGCTTTAGTCCACAAAGATGCATGCGTGTCACTTGATTATTGAAATTTCCGAATTAGTATAATTTGACTATTAATTTTGTAAATGAAATTATCAAAATAATTTCAAAATCGCAGTGTAGGAAAAAACTTGTATTAATGAATGTAATTACAGTTTAGAAAAGTAAAACAATGTAATATTATATTTTGGTTAAAGCTAAATATCATCGTGCCTCCTGTATCTAGAAATCTAAATTTAGCCACATTAGGCGGCGGCAGAAATTTTTTATTGCAGCCCCATTAATTTCTCTAATAATTTAAAGAAATTGGTTTCATGCAGATGCCTGCAAAGATAATAATATAGTTGAATTATTATCCATTAATAATTTTTATAGTCCTTACACATTTGTCTAGTGGCTAGCGCACTCGCTTTTCATGTGATAATTCAGAGTTTTCGATTCACGTGGGGGCAAAGCCAGTGTTGACCCATCATTGTCAGCAAAAGTGGAGAGCTACTACAGTTGGTAGCGAACCCAGGTAGCGAAGACCAGAAATAAATGGCGGTAGAAACCACTACACACAAATATGGCGGTAGAGACCACAAAGGCGACGTGCCCACTACTAAACTCTCCAATAATCATTGCCGTCTTGCAAGCTTTGGTCTTTCATAAAGGCTGTTGCGCCAAAGGATTTTTTTTTTTTTTTCTGTTAATAATATAGATTAAGATTTTTAATTTATGGATTATTTATATCAAATTAAGATTATCACAGGAATCAGATTAAGATTATCACTTTTATCATTAAGCCTGATACTTACTTTGATAATTACCAAAAGGACCTATACTTCCACCCAGTTCCAATGGTAACAAGTCTCTTGGAATTTGTCGATGAAGAGAATCCAGATTTTTGTGTATATATATCTGTCGAATTTTTCATGATTAGTTTTCAAGTAATTTACAAAAATAATTGTTTAAGATTTTTGTTTGGTTGTTTTACTTTCTCTACTACCTCAACTACGAAAAAACAGGCTTTTAGCTTTGGGATGTTTGTATGTGTATGTTACGTGCGCCACCTGCCTCCTATATTTGTTTAATAATTTGTAAAAAATTAAATTTGCAAGAAGTTGGAATTTTATACTTTGTTTAAGACTAAAGCCATGGATCAAACGCAAAGATACGGTCCAAATCCGTATATCGGAAATGCGAATTTGCTTTATTTTTTTTTGTTAATTTTTGCGACATTCCCGATAATTGCTCCAAGATTTCTCAAGCTATGCATATTACTTTTACTTACTTCGGTCAAACTGAAATGCGACATTACCGATAAGGTTTGATATTTTTCGCGATTGTCTTTTATACTTGATGTGTTGTCTGCTATGTATAAACCATCGATCTCTTAAATTTGATTCATCTTATTTTTTTTTTTTAAGGCACACTGGGTGGGCGGTTCCTGGGCTCTTGCGCATACCCGCCCGTATAGAAGCCCCTAACCTAAATGATGCCCCTAACGCAGAGCGTGACGCCCTGAAACCAGGAAATGAACTTAACCAAGCTAATCCTAACCTATAGGTCCCCCCTCCCCCAGTACTCGATATTCCTGGTAGGACAAAGAACCTAAGCTAACCCAGTCTAATCTATCTTTCACTCATCCAATACAGTTGGATTTATTTACACCCTTCCACTCTAAGCTCGTCCATTCAACCATTCACACTCTTACGCCCCTCAGTACTCAATATTCCTAAGGGGTCTGAGAAATCCTACATCTAATCTTACAAACTAGCCTAAAACCCGGATTCATGCAACATTCACGCAATAAATTATTTTACTTCCACTCCAGCTTGTAAACAACTACCCAATCCTCCCCTGTTGACCTATTCCATTCTCCTTTTAAATGCTTCTTCCCCAAAACGCCTAAAACCTCTGTACGCGGCACTGTTTTCGAGCAGCAGGGGCAGACTATTATTCTCCAAGGCAGCGTGGAACCCAACCTCCCTCTGCAAGCGCTGACGCAAATCAGAATACAGTAGGCAATCCAACAACATATGCTCACTTAGCTCCTCCTGTCCACACCTACACAGGGTTTTGCGATGATGATAGTAGTGTCCCCGTGCTGTTGAGAGGTGGGCTGGTTGGAGTACCTACGGGCCTAGGAACGCCAGCTCATGGGTTTTCTCTCTTTAACAACATGTCCACACCTACAGCTCCCATCCGCCACCAGACCCATCCTTGCCCATTTACCATTCAATTGTCCATCTTAGAGATAGTTTTTAAGAAACATACAATAAAAAATATGGTCCTCTGTCATCTTATTGTGGAAGTTGAGAGCAATTAAACATGAAGAAAAATTCCAAGATTAAATAAACTTATTTAATTAAGTTGTAATATTTTTTATTAAGCCGCGGCTGTTTCTTCCTACAAATGATCCGCCAGAAAGAGTACTAAAATCTAGGCTGTAGCCATGTCTAATGCAAAAAAAGTGATCATAACTGAAAAGGTCTAATATAATAATTATAAACGCTTCGACAAAATATTTATTAAAACAATTATTCATTGAGCATTCTTTCGTTACTTAAAATAAGATAATAAATGTGGAGTTATTAATTACCATATTAACTAATTCTGTATTTAATAGTGGTTTGATTATCGAATATAATTTTTCACCGATTCTTGAAAGATTGAGAACATGAATTGCCTTTACACTTATAGGGAGACCATACTGTAAAGAAAAAAAGAAAACAAAATGAAGAAGTAATTTTTGGAGATTAATTCGTATTAATAAGTATTAAGTATAAAATAATTAGTTCTTAGAAATTGTGTGTAGCATATCTCTTAAATTATTCAATAACAATAAATAAGTCACTTCTTCCAAATGGTTGGAAGGAGAAGTGAATTATGCTGAAGCTAATTAGCAATCACGTAATTGTTAATTATTTGTCATTGAAAAATCCCATTTTTACATATTCAAATTAACATATGAATTGATAGCTACTGAAGTACAACAGAAAAACCTCGTTACTCTCAACTGTTACATTCTCTTCTGCAAAAAAATTGCTAAACAAAAGGAATTAAAAGAGGTGCTTCTGTGGCCTGTTGGTTGTAGTGTAAGAAACAAATGAAATAGATTAATATTTTAAATAAACTAAAATAATTTCAGTTTCAAAAGGAGAAAGGTACATTGGCTGGAAAAAGGGTAATATCCAGGTACAAGACAATCATTACAAGAGAGGTCGGAGAACTTAGTCAGTTTTATCTTTTACCCCTTTTAATAGGGCAGGTTAACTACCAAGAGAAGCATTCTTTCACCACCAGTCTAAATTCGACATTCAACCTGTTGTCTTACTACATTTTACTAGTCTAAATTCAACATGCAAGCGTATTCATAGAGATAGAACATCAGTGCCAGTTATAAGTGATTAACAATTGATTCAGTCAATCTAGCTAAATAATGATTCTATATATTCATAATTTTTTTACATTCATTGAAATAACTTGTAGTTGTTATTTCAAGAGAATATATTTATTGTTAGAAGTGGTACTACTTACTTATTTCTTAATACTTCTATCTCTATCTTAAACATATTCGCATACAAGCCCCTTACAATAACCATCGCTACACTACTACAGTCATACAACATAGTATCGTAAACGAACTATATTTCATGGTCCTTTTGCGTCCAAATTTGATGGGGAAGTCAATTGGTAATATTTATCAATTCCCTGGTTGCACTATTAATCTTAGCATCCCGGGGTTCTAGTGAGTCTTAAGACGTTCTGGAACGTCGCAGCATATTGAATAATCTGTAATCACTTGGGTGGATTATTGTGTTGCAGTGGATGCCGAGTCACTGCGGGTTAGTTAGTTGGAAATGAGGAGATAAATCGATTTTCTAAATTGAGTGCACAAAAAGATCAGAAATCTGCACCTAGCGAAATTTAGCTCAATAAAGAGATTTCTCCAAGCAAAATTAAAGAGCTGTGAATTTATTGCACCACCAGCAAGCGCTTGGTAAACATACTGAGCAGGCAACCAATTCCTTATGAACTGCACAGGGAGATTTCATGGCTTGTTTTCGGCTTGTGATAGGCCACGATTATTTGCAAGCGCACCTCTATCACCTTGGGTTGAAAGCCCAATTTGTACGCTCTGTGGCAGTAATGCTATGATCGGCGTCCACATCGAAGACCGTGAGACTGGCTGTAGGTCTGAATAATGATGACAATAAAAATTATATCAATTATGATCACAATAGGTGACGATGCATCTATTTATCAAAATTTTTATTGGGCAGCTAGACGTATTACGTATGTATTATTGTCCATTGTGCGATTGAGAAGTCGATTCTTAAACATTTCTTAAGGCTTGGGATAGATGAAAGTCAGAGGGAACCAAATCTGGCCGATAGGGAGAATGTTCCAGCAATTCATACTTCAATTCCCTCAGTTTTCCATTGCCAAAGCGCCTTTGTTGGTGGGTCTTGGTAAAAGAGGATTTTTTCTTTTGCAAACTAGGCCTTATGTCTCTAATTTTTTCATCTAGATGGTGAAGAAGATGTGCGTAGTATTTCCCATTATTGTTTGACCCTTTGGCAGGTAGTCAATTAAAATAATTCCTTTGGAATCCCAAAAAATTCTAGCTATCTTTCCTAGCCGATGTAATTGTCTTTACTTTCTTCGGTGCAGAGCCACCGGCTTCTCCTCCACTGCTTGGACTGTTGTTTTGACTGTGATATAAAGTGGTGAACCTACACTTCATCCATCGTAACAAATCTGCGCAGAAAATCGATTGGATTCTTCTTAAAACGGCACAAACATTGCTGAGAAACTCGATTCCTCATTTGTTTGTGATCAGCATTTAGCAAATTATCCCTGAGAGCCTACAGCCTTAGGCTTATCTCATACACCTTTAATCGTCAATCATCTAGAACCATATTGTGTATCTTCTCGATATTTTCTTCGATAGTTGTAGTTTTTGGCCGTCCTTCAAGTGGATCATCTTCAATCGATGGCATGACCATGTTTAAACTCAGCTGCCCATTTTTTTTACTGTTGATAACGAAGGTGCAGACTTCTTATACAATTTCACCAACTTTGGATGAATTTCTGTTGGCGATAAACCATCCAAAACGAAGAATTTTATGACGGAACGGTATTCAAGTTTATTCATTTTATCAAAAAAACACAGCAAGCTTACTTTAAACAGCCGTATAAAACAATCTATTTGTCTGATCAAATACATATTTGGTTTTTTACTTTTGCTACAAGTGTGCCAACATAACAAAACAGTAATTTCATTTGTAGTAGTGCCATCTTGGGCTAGGCCGAGTACTTTTCACCTTGCCCTAGTAATGAGGGTATCTGAACGTTCAGTAAAAAGTACAGTTTGAAGAAAGTTGAAGTTTGAGAAATGCTGTAAAAAAAAAGAGGCCATTTCGATTGGTTCACCCTCCTTTTTTACTTTATGTTACTGTTATTTTTTCTAAAATATGAGATCGCTGTAGAAAAAAATAAATCATTGTATAACACTTTTTGTTTACCTGAACAAATTGTAAAACTTTTTTCACTGTAGGATACGAGGAGAACGGTACATGGTGGGGAGTAAGGCCTGATGCATCCCCAATCACTGCATATCCTGGAAATAGTCCTTCATAAATAAGACTTGCCTCTATTGCCATAGTAAGAAGGCGAAAAGATACGATAAAATTAAACAGTCTTGGGTTACTGTTTGTTAGGCCAGTACATACAATACGAAATCCTTGTTCAGTCAGATTTGGAAATGTTGCTAGTTTCCTGTATATAGAAGATATTACTTTTATTTTTCGTAAACAAAAAAAAAAAAAGAAGAAATTAATAAATATTTGCTAAAAGTGAAGATCAGTTTCGTTCAGCGTATTTTACATACTATTTTAATTTCTCTTTCTCTGTAAGAGAAATTATTTGGGATCAGGTCAAATTTTTGTAATTGTGGTTTCACCGGAAATAGATGTTTTAGGGAATACTCTCTCTCATTCTCTTATTAATATGTATAATGGGATCCGAATCATTAAGATTCATAGAATCCGAAGAGCGGAGAAACACAAAAATGAATCAAAAAAGTTAGTTATTCCCCACCTAGGCCAAAGCAGGAAGAGACAGTTCAATTCATATAAATAGCGTGCAGCAGTACAGTTTTACAACAGTTTATACGAACATTTTACAACCAGTCAGCAACCTTCTAGTACCTTCTCTCACTCAACCAGTCTGTCTCTTTATAGGTTCCTCGGCTACCTAACTTCTACATTCTTGTAAAGTATTTGTAGTTTTTGTGTTCTTTCATTATACAGTGTTCAGCCTTAATTCTAATTTATTTCTCTAAAATCCATTCTCTGTAATTCTCTTTTCTTCTCACTTTCATTATATATTATGGTAAAAACATAGATTGCGCTGAAGTGGCCCTTTTTAGAGCAGCGTTTCCCAAACTGTGGTCCGCAAGCCGCGGCCGATCCGCAGAGAAAACTTTCCGGTTCTCAGAAATAATTAATGAAACAAACTAGAAAAATCACCGTTTCGGTCTAAATACACGAAAAATACGCTATTCACACGAATAGCTTAGCGCTTAATAATATTCCGCTATATAGATAATAGTTGGTTCGAAGTATCGAGGAATTCACCAAATTATGAGTGCGCCCTATCGACTCTAGTAAGGCCAAGAAGAGCAAGCAGGGCAGAGAATGGAATAAACGTGTCTAGAGAAATGTCATGTTGACTTAACGATGGGGTTAAGTGATATGACATGTACGGGTGACTAAGAAAGCATTAATAAGAAAACAACGCAAATCTCTTTCTCTTACTCTTACTTCTCTATCACGGCTCTTTCTCTTACTTCAAACACAAATTTTCTTTAAACTTCTTATTCTCTTTTAATAAATGAAATAAACTGAAAAATTGAAAAAAACTGTTCAGAATAAAACCATTACCGTTATACAAAGTTATACGTGTTTTTTTCAAACTCAGAATTTCGGCAACATATTCAATTCCAATTAATATTATTTAAGTGAATGAATCGAATAATAAACCAAATTAGCATTTTAGAGGAAAAAATGATCCCACCCATTCTCCAAATCCGCCTAAAAAGAATTTTTTCCCGGAGAAATGTTTCAAATAAAAAAGTTGTAACTCTTAGATATGTGTAGGATATACTAAGTTTAAAGAAAAACGTTGAAGCCATTTTCGAAAAAAAGTGAAAAATTCAATTTAGTAAAGTGGTAGTTCCGGTTGAAGAATTTTGACAGACATCTTACAGATGGATCTTTACGTTCTTACTTGAACGGAATGTAAAGTTTGAACTTTTTGCTATTTTATCGTTTTTGAGCTTACTGTTCCAAATACACAGAACACTTTCTAAAAACCATTTTTTTTTTTTTCGGAGACTCAGCATGTAGTTTCGGAACTCAAAACATATATTTACGATGTAACCTCGACATAGAAAATTGGACACGATTACAATACTTCCATTTACAAGGAGTAAGAGAAAGAAAAAATTCAAAATGGTAATATCACAAGTAAACCTGAAAAAATTGTTGTACCGCCTATGTTTTTATGAGAACAAAAATCTGAAAAAAGAAAAATCGCAAGAAGCTTAAGCTTACTATTCCATTTAGGAACCGCATCTGGACAAGAAGGTTTCGGGCAAAAATCCATCAGTGGAAACATGACTTTACAGAATCCCCCCCCCCTTTCGCGATTTTCTCGAAAATGATTTCAACGATTTTCTTTAACTTTCGTAGGCTATCTATATACATAAGTACCTATGACGTATGTGAGTAGCGTAATTGTTTTTTAATGTATAAATGTATTTATAAGCATGAACGTGTTTATAAGGATGATTGTGTTTGGTATTCAATATAAAGTTAAATTTGCCGCCAACGGCGTAAAATAATTTTATCAGGGACATTTTCCGTGATAGCCTGCTTCATTTTGTGGTCATCGACCGGTTTCGGGCACTCGCCCATCATCAGGATGTTTTTGCTGAACATTGTAATAACATAGACTTGCACAGAGCAAATGCTTTTGATACTCCCTTCTAACAATCTAACTAGCTATCTATCTAACTATCTACAAATCTAACTATCTAACAATCTAACTATTTAACAGTCTATCTATCTATCTTACTATCTAATTATCTAATTTTGTGTGCACCTAATTATCTGTGTGGAGTGTATCAACTGTATCCGCCTCACGCAAGTCCATGCTACCACACTGCTCAACAAATCCGGTCGATGACCACCAAATGAAGCAGACTATCACGGAAAATGTCTCTGATGCTTTCCAGTTCTGCGGAACAACCACTACAATAATTTTATTTTGCAGAGGGGTATTGTATTACCTTAATAATAATTTACTAATTTATTAGGCTATGTCCTAAGAGTAGAGAGGAGGTTCTTCTCGACCGTTGCTTGTATGAAGGAAAAGGATCGTGAGTTTCGGTCTTTTGTTGAAAAAAATAAAAAAACTTAAATTCTTGCCAACGTTTCGACAAATATATTGTCTTTTTCAAGGCATGACTAATATATATTTAAGTAACGTGCCCCTGTCGTACCTATTTCCCCACACAATCTTTAAAATATATTTCTATTAAATAATCTTTAAAACATATCAAACTTGAAAACTTATGTATAATTTTGTAAATAAAAAGTTGAGAACACCTCAACAACACAGAGAATAGTGAACAAATAAACCAGACAATATATTTGTCGAAACGTTGGCAAGAATTTAAGTTTTTTTATTTTTTTCAACAAAAGACCGAAACTCACGATCCTTTTCCTTCAGTAGAGAGGAGGTAATCTATGTATTTTCTCCTCTCTCAATCAGTCGCCATTTTAACCTCGAAGAAGTAAGTCGTTATGCAACATGCTCTCGAATAGGTCGCCGAGTAATCCTATACAATTCATCCTTCCAGCCAGTTTGGTTGCCCTTAGTGGTTTTCCTGGATAGTGTTAATAATAAACCGGTCCTTTTGTCTACTTAGCGGCTCGGTTCTTTTGGGCCTGCATGAGCTCATTGTGAAATCAGGGTTGTTTCCTTCCGTACAGCTTCTGGGAGCCCATTTAATTATTATCTACAATCAACAGCCAAGTAGCATTGTATTGGTCAAGACTCAAGAGTTGGACGCACATACGAATTGTTTCCTTATTCCTATTTTTTGCTTCTCTCCTTTTCCCTGATATGGGCTAAGGACTTATTCATATGCCTTCCAAAATTGGCAACAAGGATTCTGCGTTTGAAGATAAGCGCCATTCCTTTGGCTTATTGAAAGTGATCGTAAATAATATTTGCTACTCATTTTTAAATTTAATTTATATATTCATTTTTTTCCCATATAATTTATTATAAATTTTTAAATATCCATTTTGCACAACCATAATATCATGTACAGTCCACTCAATATATATTTTTTATTTTATTTTTTGTTTACTGTATTTACTATATTTATAAGGATGAATGGAACTTATTAGGATAAATGTTACTATTACACAATCAGAAATTAAGAAAATGATATATTAATGAATGTGCTAATGATTTAGCAAAAATAAAAGAATAAAAGTAGCGTTAAATTGACGTAAAAGGTTAAGATACTATATTATATTTTGTTAGTTTTTTTAATTAGAGTTCATTCGTTTCAATAATATAGAAGGTTTATTATAAGGTAAAGTGTCTGTTTAATATAGTTCAGGTGCAAAGGATCATTGATGTTGTGCACATTTCAAAATACATTAAAAAAAAAGATCACCTATAACCTTTATTTGTACTATTTTTCCGGAAAAATTGATTTTTGGGCGCGCGACAGAAACATAAAGTTGAAGTCAGTTTTGTATAAGAACTTGATAGCCTCACTCCTCTGACCATCGATAAGAATCCGAAACCGGGTCGGTCAGAATCAACAAAACATGGAATCATAAATTTTCCCATATACAGGGTGTCCCAAGGTATATGGATAACGACTTTTTCTCGGAAACTAAGGTAGCTAGAAAAAAAAACTAAAAAATACGTGTCCCCGTAGTTTTTTGTTAGAAATCCAAATTTAATTTGCAAATTTGTTTTGGTGCTTCGAGAAGCGAGATACAGGCACCAACTTCATTTTTTCAAATGGGGAGGTGTGGTTTTTATTTAAGAAATATATTCTTCTATTTTTTTGTAAGAAAAATTTACTTGAACGGTTTTTTTCTTTGAGCGATATTTTACAAGTTATGAATGAAAACATGATTCCTATAAGAAATTGCAAAATGATATTATAACGGTTTTTTGATTGAATAAAAAGAAAAGTACTATTTTATTATAAATTTTACTCGTCATTAATTACAGATCTTGCTCGAACTGGCCTCCACCATTAGAGATGCATACACATGCTTTTTCCTGCCAATTGTACCTTACGACAAAAAGAAAATACATCTCTATTCTCTTCTTATTCAATCAAAAAAAACGTTATAATAATATCATTTTGAAATTTCGTATAGGAATCATGTTTTCATTCATAACTTATACGAGGTGTGTAAATTAAGTAATGAGACTGATTTTTTATCTTTTTTTTATTCAAATAAAATTACAATTCAACATTGTCCCCTTCAAAATAACTACCTTGGGAAGCCACACAACGCTGAAGACGATTCTTCCATTCGTCATAGCAGTGCTGGAACTCGGATACTGGAATAGACTTCAGTTGGTCGGTTACGGCTGTTTGAATATTCTCCAATGTTCCAAAATGACGTCCCTTGAGGCGATTTTTCAATTTGGGGAACAAAAAAAAGTCACATGGACTTAAGTCGGCTGAATAAGGAGGCTGAGGAGTCACAGGAATGTTATTACTGGCCAAATACTCATTAATAGAAATGGCGGTGTGACACGGAGCATTGTCGTGATGCAACACCCACTTGTTTTTGATGTTTGGTCTCACACGCATGACTCTTTTTCGAAGTCTCTCAAGAACTTCTCGGTAAAAATGTTGGCTTACCATTTGGCATTGAGGTACAAATTCTTTGTGAACGATTCCTTGGCTATCAAAAAAGCAAATCAGCATGCATTTGATTTTTGACTTGCTCATTCTTGCTTTTTTTGGCCTTGGAGAGGTTGAAGTGTGCCACTGCATGCTCTGACGCTTAGTTTCTGGGTCATACTCAAACACCCAAGACTCGTCTCCTGTAATAACACGTTCCAAAAAATTGGGATCGTTTTCAATTGCTCCCAAAAAGTCAAGGCTCCTTTCCTTTCTGATGTCTTTTTGCTCTTGTGAAAGATTTTTCGGAACCATTTTTGCACCAATTTTTCTCATCCCCAATTCATTAGTCAAAATTTGATGAACGGTTGTGTGAGTCAAATTCAACTCTTCGCCGATCATTCGGACTGTCAAACGACGATCTGAACGCACGAGATCGCGGATTCTGCCAACATTTTCGTCGGTTCTTGAAGATGAAGGCCTTCCGCTTCGAGGCTCGTCTTCAATTGATTCCCTTCCTTCTGCAAACGACTTAAACCATCTAAAAACCTGTGCTCTCGACAAAACATTGTCTCCATAGGCCTGGCACAGTTTTTCAAACGTTTCCGTTGCACTGTGCCCAAGCCTGAAGCAAAACCTGATAGCACAACGTTGCTCGTAATTCATGTCATTCATTTTTAAAACGCACTGAAAAAAACCTTGCTCACAAAAAAAGTCACTACGGGCAGTGCAACAACTCTAGCATTTTCAAATTTGCACTGGACGTGTATCAGGGCATGCGCCGCGTCTCCAGTGTTGCCAGATCGAACACTAGAAAATCAGTCTCATTACTTAATTTACACACCTCGTATACCTTGGGACACCCTGTCCCAAATTTATTTGGACAATTATTTTTTATTTAAACTTAAATTGTTCATAAAATAAAAATTCCCTGTCTGCCTTATAATATAAAAAAAACAAAAAAACAATGTAATATATTAGCAATCCCTAAATACTCACCTTGCAATTCACTTACATGATACTCCATGCGTTTTGTATTGTTGAATGAAATGGATCTCTGTTGTTAAATAATGTATCAGCAAGTAACAGTTTTAATTGGTAATGTTTCAATATCAGTTCTTGACTTTTTTCTAAATTATAATCGACTGCATTTAGAAACTCTATCAACTGGTGATCTGCATTTAGTTTTTATTTGAAAGTAAAATATATTAGAAATGTTTATAATAATATCGTTCGTATAATATAAAAATCTAATTTCAAACACTCACATGACCTTTTTATTTACCGCTGTTAATACAGTTTTTAAAAAAAATTGATAAATTTTTTTTTAAATTTCAAAATTTTGCCAACCTACCAACAGATAGTAATTTATTTACATTGTAGAGAGCCAATAATGAACAAAAACACATTTGAATTTTTAACGCTTTCAGATTCTTCAGTATCACACCGAAAGTCAAAGGAAGCGCTCTAACTTTGTATTCCTTTTAGATACTATCAGCGGCATCGGGACAAAGGTTTCGGGCAAAATCCATCAACCGGAAGTGTGGTGATCTTACTGAAATTTTTTCGCAATATTTTCAAAAACGAATCGATTTTTTTTTTAAACTTCGCATACCTAACCCTTTCATTTGAAACATTTTCCTTGGGAAAATTTAAATTTGGGGGGGAGGGGATAATTTGAGGGAATGGGTAAGCACGTCATGCTTTTCTATAAAGTATTATCAGTTATAAATTAATACCCATTAGAAATATAATGGAGTTGTTGAGGAGAGAAATTAGGTTTTGATTAAATGAACGAGATATGAAGACACTAATATAATGTAGCTAAGTTTACACTAACTGCACTGGACTTTATAATGAAAATGATGGAATGAATGGTGTGAGTAAAGATATGACACGATACGATGTATAGTTATATGGTTGTATCTGATAGATCCTTTAGATAGATTCCCACTGGCTTATATTCACAGGTTCTCCCACTCTATCCTGCCTAAGTAAAAGAGTAGTCTCTGTTGATCAGAGAGGGCCTCTTTTCTCTCTGCTGGATGCTATTGAGGAGAGAAATTAGGTTTGATTAAATGAACGAGATATGCTAACACTAATATAATGTAGCTAAGTTTACACTAACTGCACTGGACTTTATAATGAAAATGATAGAATGAATGGTGTGAGTTGAGTAAAGATATGACACGATGCGATGTATAGTTGTATGGTTGTATCTGATAGATCCTTTAGATAGATTCCCACTGCCTTATATACACAGGTTCTCCCACTCTAGCCTGCCCTTTGCTGTACAATTACAGAAATAATGCAAGAATTTCAGATTTGAATGAAATCACTTAACCGGATGAGATTTTATAGAATAGGTTATACGAAGTTGTTTTTTTTTGGGGGGGGGGTGGAATTTCCTCGAAAACGGCTAAAATTATTTTTTTTTTTTTTTTATTTTATTTAAGGCGTCTCAACATCTGTAGTCATTTGCGCCCGGAGCCTTCTCAGTGCACTGCCGGCCTCCGGACAGTGTTCTCCCGTTACAGACAACACTGTCCATCACCGGACAGTGGGGGCTAAAATTATTATTATTATTTTTATTTTATAAACTTTGAATGCTGACTGCACAGATGATATCATGCTATAACATTTATCTGGTTTTTTTTTTTTTTTTTTTTTTTTAGAAAACCTGATTTTATTAGAGTTCGCGAAATTTATAGCTTTAAATTTTTCAAATGTTATTTTGAGTTCCATCAAGGGTAATAACGCTGTCTTCTCTGGTTTTCTCAATGTAATAACATTGAAGTACTATCTAATGCATGTAACCCCCCTCCATTTCTATATTTATGTTAGAGTTGTGAAAAATCAATATTTAAAAGTCAATTTTACAATTATATTAACTGCGGTAAAGAAGGTCGTGTGAGATTTCACATCTTCACACGTTTTTTTTTAGTTATTTAACCTCCCGTTTTTTAGTTATATAACATCCGCACATATATATACAACAGAAAATTATGTTGAAATGAACTCTCTACACGAACTTGGTGAATTTGGTCTGATGATACTTGAAAATCCAAAACTGGTCAGTGTATAGAAGCAATTGGATAAAATACCAGATGTTATCCAGCAATGCGGACCCATCTATATCGTTATGTTGGACAATTCTATCACTTTTGATACAGTGACAATTTATTGTATTTTAAAAGTTCCAAATATTAAGTTTATATGGAATAACTGAAGCCGAGAGAATATCATATGAATATTCTATGTATTTTACATTCATTTTATTGATGAATAATTAATTTTTTTTTATATTTGTTTGAATAAAATTTGATTCCATGAGGTTTGAACAATAAAAAGGAAACTTCAATTGCGCTAAAGTTTTCGATTGAATTTCCTGTCTTTTTCAAGGTTTTATTACTAATAAAATACAATAAATTCTATGGAAGTGTCGTATAATTAAAGTTCTTTTTTTGACGGAAACTCAAGATAAATATACATACAGCGAATGAATTCGCTCGAATTTGTATTCGGAATTCCATAAAAATTCGCTTTGCTGTCCCACATTCGACGAACGAATGTTTTTTAGTAATCCATTCGTTTATTTTAGTGCTTATTAAAAATGGCATCACATGAATAGTTTCATCTGTGCCGGAGCCAGTTTTGACATCCAGTTTTTTTTTTTAGTCAGTATCACAAGGATTCCTCAAGCATTTATGTTGTCTATACTCATGTCTTCAGGCGTATGTCTGTCAAGTGAGACATAGCTGTTTTTTTTCACGGAACTCTCTTAGACACCTTGGTTGGATCCCTTATTGGACATTGTGGTTTAAGGAGACATCTATAGGTAATGGGCTCATGCCGGATCCCTTTTGTAGAGTCTGTGAGTCTGAGGGAGAAACAATCTTATGACAGATTGCTTGGATTGTGAGGAAATTAGGTTCAGCACCTTCGGTCGTAACAGAATCTCTGTGGAAGAGCTTAGGTGACTTCCCTTTAAGGTTATTGTCTGACTTGTTCGGATTGCGGTGAATCTTAGATGGGTTAAACTCCGCGGGTCTGAATATTTGTTCTAGACCCAGTTTTTGTTCTTTTTCTTGTGGTAGCTATATGAGCCCTTAGGGCTTTGGAGCTTGGCCCTACCCACAGACAAATAATAATAATAATCATCATCATCATCATCGATAAGTTGGGAGACAAAAAATAACTTCACTCCCATCACCTACGTTAAACTAAACCAACGGAATGTTTTCTCCCTGCAGTACACCTAAAAATAAACTGAACGAGTTCCTTCCGAATTTCCTTTGACGTATCGCCCAGTGAGCAAACCTTACCAGAGGCAAACGAACATGCTAATAGACTTTGTTAATAGTAAACATTAAGGTGCATTTAAATTAGAGCGAACAGAATGGGAAACAATGAACTCGTTCGCTTTCGCATATGTTCCATATCGAGTCGGTAATTCAAAGAATACTCGTGCTCAATGTGAATGATGTATTAATAGGAAGCGAATTCTTTATAAACTGTAATAAAACCAGAACACCACACTCTCTTCTTTCTTTTTTCTTGTTACAGAATTCTACCATAACAATAATTTATTATATTATCATCTGAGCCCCGACATGGTTGTCTTTCAAGAAGCCCGGAACATCGACGAATACGAATGTTCGTTTACTAGAATACTGCAGAGAACGAACGAACAACGAATGTCTAGAGTTCGTTCGTTCGCTTGTGCTCGCTGTAATTTAAACGCATTTTTAGGCGAACGAATTCGTTCACTGTATGTGTATTTGAAAATTAGCTTTTCTTTATGTAATAGATCCGAAATAGCCGAGCTAGCCCTACAGGGGAACAGTTTTTACAATAGTTTATGACCAGTTAACAACTCTCGCTACCTAACTTCTATATACGAGGTGTGTAAATTAAGTAATGAGACTGATTTTCTAGTGTTCGATCTGGCAACACTGGAGGCTTGGTAGGGCAAGTAAACATCTGATACACGTCCAGTGCAAATTTGAAAATGCTAGAGTTGTTGCACTGTCCGTAGTGACTTTTTTTGTGAGCAAGATTTTTTCAGTGCGTTTTAAAAATGAGTGACATCAATTACGAGCAACGTTGTGCTATCAGGTTTTGCTTCAGACTTGGGCACAGTGCAACGGAAACGTTTGAAAAACTGTGCCAAGCCTATGGAGACAATGTTTTGTCGAGAGCACAGGTTTTTAGGTGGTTTAAGTCGTTTGCAGAAGGAAGGGAATCAATTGAAGACGAGCCTCGCAGCGGAAGGCCTTCATCTTCAAGAACCGACGAAAATGTTGGCAGAATCCGCGATCTCGTGCGTTCAGATCGTCGTTTGACAGTCCGAATGATCGGCGAAGAGTTGAATTTGACTCACACAACGTTCATCAAATTTTGACTAATGAATTGGGGATGAGAAAAATTTGTGCAAAAATGGTTCGAAAAATCTTTCACATTAATGAGTATTTGGCCAGTAATAACATTCCTGTGGCTCCTCAGCCTCCTTATTCACCCGACTTGAGTCCATGTGACTTTTTTTTGTTCCCCAAATTGAAAAATCATCTCAAGGGACGTCATTTTGGAACATTGGAGAATATTCAAACAGCCGTAACCGACCAACTGAAGTCTATTCAGTATCTGAGTTCCAGCACTGCTATGACGAATGGAAGAATCGTCTTCAGTGTTGTGTTGCTTCCCAAGGTAGTTACTTGAAGGGGACAATGTTGAATTGTAATTTTATTTGAATAAAAAAAAGATAAAAAATCAGTCTCATTACTTAATTTATACACCTCGTACTTGTAAAGTTCTTGCAGTTTGTGAGTTCATTTCATTCATATAGTGTTCAGCATATTATATTCTAGATTATTTCCTCTTAAAATCTTTTCACGCCAAATTCTCTCTCCTTCTCACATCCATTATATTTATTATTATTTTTACTTTCTCTTGGTATTAGTAAGAGGAAGTATTGCAATCAAATTTTTTTTATTGGTACACCTATTGAGAATCCATAAATTAATGTTACAACTCTTTCTGCGCTTACAATACAAAAAAAGATAAGTTAACTCATAGTTATAAGTAAATTTCAATAAAAATGTCATTATTAATTATAAAACAAAAATTGTTTCCATACCTCTAATTGTTAGAGGAATTTCTCGATGATTTTTACACCATTTTCTCAGAGCGCTTAATTTGGCTCGATTTTCATTAATTTCTCTGATATGTACTGTATCCAAGATGTCAAGACGTATATTATTATCATTCAGTTCTGCATCTTTACTTCCCATTTATAAACTTATATAATATACATGTTGAACCTTAGTTCTAACGAGAAACATTTATTCCACCTACTAAATAAGTGAAGTTTGATTTTTTTTTTTTTTTACATTTTCAATTTCCTTCCATTTAAATAAGTTAATTATGGTGATCGGTTATGTTGTTGCTAAGGTATAGCAATTTTTTCATCTGTTTTAAAATAATATGTTTTGATTTGCCGTCTTAACCAGCCACTAACTTATAAACAACCCTAACTAATTAACACTAATAACCCTCGTAATATTTTACCCTATATTTTTGAAGCATTATGATTGATGTGAGTTTTCTAAATTGATTATTCACTGGAAAAACTTGTGTTGTAGTATTCTGATTAGGAAAAATAGTTTTCGAAAACTATTTCATGAAGTTCTATAAAAGCTTTACGAAATAATTAATTCTCGGAGTGTCCTAAGAAAATCTAATGCAATGCTATTATAAAGAAATTGCATCATTCCAGTTTTCAAACATCATTATCATTATGTAAATGTGAATTTTTTTTCTCTCTAATATATTTTATAGTAAAATTAGTTTCTAGTAATTAGTAAACTTGAAAATTACAATAAGAAAATTTTGGATTTTTTTGTTTTTTTGACGCTCTATTTCAAAGATTACATCCAGCATTATTCTAATATCACTTTATTTTTATTTACTAAGGTTTTGTGATCATCTTTTACATAAATTAAATATACTTATATGGTAATAAATATGTATATATCTTTTCCTTCATTCAGAAAGATTTACTTTAAATAAAAGAGCACATTTTCAGACATTAATTTGGGATATAGTATTCCCGGAATACAATTTGTACCTGACTGATTTATCACATTTTAAATAAGTTCTAATTGTTAAAAACATAATAATACATAACATAGAGTTATTAAAACACAAAAAGAATGTGTACACTTTAGGAAAATTAAATAAGACATTAAATATGTGAAACGTTTATTCAAAGAACTAAAAAGGATAATAATTGAGTTTTGTAATTGGGCTTTAGTGTTTATCTTTAGACACACTTGAGTTCGCCCGATGGCTAAGTCATATGACGACATACGTACACTTAGACACATCGGATCCCTTAAAAAGGATAGTTCAATTAATAATTTCAAATGGCCAATTAATATAGTTATATTAAATAACCCACACCAGGTTTTTATAGAAATTAATACACACAAACAGTTTAATCCGCTTCCTAGAATATTTTGACATACAACTAATAAAGAATTCTACTCTTCTGGAAACATACATACGGTACACAGATATTATTCTTTTGTCCGTCCCTGTCAACACATAACAACAATACCTACAGACGACCATCATCGATTCAACTTTTGTAATCGATAGCCAGTAAATCTCTTGCGCTCCATCACAAAATTTCTTTACATAATATTGCCAACATTTATGTTTCAGGTCTTGTGAACAGTCCCAGTAAATCAAAAATTCAAAGTTTCCAAATTGATACTGGTATATTAAGTTGGAATGATACGAAAAATATTGAAGAATCTAAGGAAGAAAAGGGTAAGTGATTTATTTTTAAAATAAACATAGATACAGCAGATAGAAATCTGGCAAATCTATGTGTACAGCCACCAATCTATTTTGTTCATATGCTGTCCATAAAACCTATGATTGCAAACCTTATAATATCAGCTCACACAAGTTACAGAAACTTTCATATAGAATATTAAGCAAAATAAAAAATGACATATTAAAACCCCCAAATATACCTATTTTTATATTTTATTTTAATTAACATTTATTAAATAGATATTCTTTATTACATTGACTCTCGGTCCTTGTTCTCCATATTGACCAACGACTCTCAGTTGGAATCTGCATACAAAACTTAAAAGACAACTATAGTGTTATGTTTTTGTACAGATATACCAATCCAAGTTACTCCAACAGAAATTTTTGATACTGATAACCTCTAGATGTCATAAATTTACTCTCCATCTCTTAAACACTGCACTCCCACTTGTACTCTAATTCCTTCATAAAATCTCCCGCCTCTATAATATCTTCACTATTCACGAGCTCCAATATTTTCTTCGGCACTAATCAGGAACTGATAACTAATAGTGAGTGCGCCCTTTGAATAGTTTCTCTTCCCTCATCTTTTATAGATTTTCCCAAATATTTGCTTGATACAAATATATAAATTAGCACACAAAAAATTTGTTATACCAAATAAATTTGAAATTATCATTGCAGTTGAAAGCTTATTTAATAATGAGGAATTTGATTGGTCAGAGCCAGTAACTAGAAAAGATGATGACCAATTAGTTTTAAATTGGGATGATGATGACAAATTTGAAGAAGATGAAGAAGACGATGGACCTATTCAAATGAAAACTATTAATAAAGAAGAACAATCTTCGCCTCCTGTTAAAGAATCATCAGCTGAAGTAACTGGTAAGATCGTTCTATTTCAGTCTTGAAAACGATTGAGTTGAAATTATAATAACAATTTTTTTTCTATATATATGTATAATAGAAAAAAGCAGTAACGGACAAATGGATATTATGGCTCAACAGTTGAAATTTGTTGCATGTTTGAAAATTTTAATGGAAGAGTTATCTACTTTGGCAACTGGTTATGAAGTGGATGGTGGACAATTGAGATACCATTTATATTTATGGTTGGAAAGGGAAGTTGAAGCACTTAGGCAGCTTTGTAATTACAGTCCTGGTGACATTGATACTACCGATCAATCTTGTCAGTAATTTTTTCTCATATTGAATTTTTGCTTCTAAATCTTTGTAGGTTCTATTTAAATACTTTTATATTTATTTTATTTTTTTAAGATGAAATTGCCGAAGCTATTCAGGATGTAAGAGATTGTAATACTCCAACACTTTCCAAAGAAAAACCAACCCTTCATGAAATACTTATGGCAGAAAAGTCTGATTTCGAGGCTAAAGTGCAAAGAGCGGCAAGAAGAAAGAAGTGGCTTAAAGGTTAATTTTTGTTTATTTAGCTATATCACTTTTCTCTGTTAGAAATGTTACTTTTTTTTCTTTTTTTTTTTTAAAATATATAAAGCACATTCCTACATTTATATCAGATTTTTTAATCGTTTTCCACGTGCAAAAAAAAAGTTGCAAGTCCCGAGTATAAAAAGAGTAAGTAAATAGGTATTTTATTAGTACCTGTTGGAATGGAACTTGAGCTTTTTTTTTTTATAACAACTGCAACTAATAATTAACAATTGGCCATCCTGAGCTTGTGATTTTATTTTTTTCAGCTTAACTCAAAACAAAAATTTGAAACAGTGTTTCTTGTATGTTTCACCAAGGGATCCGACTAATAAAAAACCCCAACGGTTTTTCTTTAAACTTTCTATACTTGTAAAATATCTTATCACTTTTACTTGATCAAAAGCAATACTTGATGCCAAATTAGGCGCCTCTCTCCCTTTCATTGGTCTCGACCTTGCTGTTGACGTGTCTTCTGCCAAATGTCTGTCAGGTTTCCTGTCATGGACAGCTTCACAGCATTCATCCGTATGGATGAGCACAATTGGTTGTCGGCAGTCCAGGATGTTCATCGGGGATCCAGACAGGGCTATTAGTAAGACGTTGCTGTGTCTTTCACTGAACTCTCGCAGACATCTGGTTGGATCCCTTACTGGACATGTGGTTTAAGGATACATCTCTACGTAATAGAGCTAATACCGGAACCATTTTGTAGAGTCTGTGAGTCAGAGGAGGAAACACCCCATCCATCTTATGACAGATTGGGTTGTGAGAAAGATTAGTTTCAGGATGTACGATCGGAACAGTATGTCATGTCTGTGGAAGAGCTTACTGGGCTATTTCCCTTTTAGGTTATTGTCCGATTTGTTCGGAGCGCGGTGAATCTTAGATGGATTAGACCCGGGTTTGGATATTTGTTGTTGTTTTTCGTGGGTAGCTATATGGGCCCATTGGGGCTTTGGATAGCGTAGGGTTTGGTCCCTCCTCACAGACATAATTATAATAATAATAATAATAATAATAATGATCAAAAGCAAAACAAAAAAACGAGAGAGGGAGAGAAAGTAATGCCAATTTGTATGAATCTGTAACCCTTCTTTCTCATACCCACTGATTGGTGTGCGCATTAATGTGATCTTCACCGACTACACATCACTCCAAACATTCGTTCTAACTAAACCTCATGTATTTAGAAAAAATAAAAATAGTTTTTTATTTAATTTTCTTTTCAAATTATAGAGTTTAAATTAGAACTGTAAAATCACAGTTACATGTACAACCGATTGAAGTTTTTTCAGCTTAAATAAATTTCATCCCATTCAAAAAACAGTTCTTCATAGAGCAGATATAAACTATGTGATTGCCACAGGCAAACTCCTGTAAATCTAATATTATATAATAAAAATAATCATTATTATTATTTTACAGCAAATGAAACATTATTAAGGACATTATTGAGTTATTGTTCACTTCATGGCGCTAGTGGAGGTGGTTTAGCATCTGTAAGAATGGAACTTGTGCTTCTTTTACAAGAACTTCAACAAGAAAAGACTCAACAACAACTATTATCCCCATTACCATTCCCTACAACTTTACCACTTCTCTCTGCCAGTGTTGCTTGTAATAAAACTGTCATTGCCGATCCTGTTAGACACTTGCAGGTATATGATTTTTTTATATTTTTTTATTTTGACTAATTGTTTAATTTAAATTCTAAAACTAAATTATTAAAATATAGAAACAAAATAAATGAAAGAATTCCAAAAATATTGTTTTCTTAACTTAAAATTATCATTTAAATAAAATATATCTGGCAATGAGCTAAGTATGTTATTGTCCAGTTGAATTAGCCGAAGATAGTTTATATATGATAAGTATAGAAAGTTCTTATCATTGCTATTAGATGATAATAGAGCTCTTGACGGGCTCTGAATGTCGCAGTAATAAACGTTCGTTAAGCGTTCATCAGTTTTCGGAGATATATATATATATCCGAGAACTGATAAACGCTTAACGATGGTCTTATATGGAAATCGTCCACTGTATTGTATTTTATTGTATACTGTAAGGTATTATGTGGAATATTGTATGGAATATTATAAACAAAACATTCAGTTTACAATTCCAAACATTCTCTAGTGTGTCAGATTAACGTTCTCTAGTGTAACCGATTCAAAACTTTAAAAAAAAAGTGTAACAACTCAAAACGTTTTCTAGTGTAACAGATTTCTAAGGTTTCTATTATTATTATTAAGTACTTTTCCTAATTCTTCTATAATTTAAAACCATTTTTATTTTTCAGTCTTTAGCCCATGATATGCTTCAAGCTATTGTTGAACAAAGAAGTCCACCAACATTGAGTTGTGTTAATTTAAGTGAAGTTTTTGTTTTGAGAGATTTAGCAGTAGCATTATCTGCCTGTATTTATCAGTCTTTATGTGATAGTGATACTTGCAATGTAAAAGTGGGCGTTGACAGGTAAAATATCATTACACTAGTTCTAAATTTTTATAGAAATCGAAATATTAAATCGAATCAACTATGAGAAATTTTATTCTTTAAAGACATCTTATTCTTATAGCTTGTTTGTTTCATACATTTATCTGAAAATTTCTAGCATGCAAGTATCCAGTGTTGATACTTTAGCTTTCGTCAATTCTAGTAGTCATCTTATTGCAACTCAGAATAGAAAACGTAGATATTCAGTAGATGAACCACTACAAGTAACAACACAGCCTTCCAAATGGCCTGGTAAGAATTTTTTTTAAAAAGTTTTAATTCTTACTTGCAAAAATAAAAATAGTTACTACAGTTTCTTTCTGAATCTATTACTTCTTGCTTGCAGGTGTTACTAATTTAAGAGCTTTACTTGCAAGAGAAAAAGATGAAGATACACCTAGATTAAATATCTTATTGTGTGAAACATTTGTTGCTGCGTATATGTCGTTGACTGTATATGCTTTGGCAACATGTGATTGTCATATTTTGTACAGATTGGCTGGACAATCATTTACTGATTCCACTTGGGCTACACTTTTTGGTGGTGGTGTTAAGAAGTTATTGCGAGTAGCACAGACCAGTGTAAGTACAGCTGCGGTATTCTTTGTTTCGAAGCATTTGTCTTTATTTTATTTGTTAGCAGATTAATATTTTGATCGGAATTTTATTTATTTTTTCTGATGAATTCTTTATAATTAAAAAAAAAAGTTTAGAGTTTACCCAGCAACATTTTATTTCATTATGAATCTAATTTAAATACATCAAAAATATATTTCTAGGGAGGCGGATCAGTTGAAAGGGAATCAAGCATTAGTAGCGAAAGTGGAATGTGGACTACTGTTACTTCATTAACTAAACAAAGAATGAAACTTAATATGAAATTATTAGGACAGTTTGGGTCACAGTCAGGTAGTGTCAACATGAAAGAAGATAAACCAACATATAGGGAACAATTTGTGCCACCTGAAATGTCAATGATTTCATATTTTCTCAGTAAGGTAATTTTATTTTATCTTGAGCCTATTTTGACTTTCCAAATTTGGAAACAAGACTTAATCTTAGGTCATCTCTAGCTACAGAATCGATAGGACAGAATACAGAACATCAAGCTATTCAGTGATAAAATCTCAAACTTTCGTCTCAGTTTGAAATGGATAAATTTGGACAGCTACTAATTTGTAGCCGTCGCGATTTATCCCGATTTTTAAGACATTGTCACCTGTCCAAGTATAAACACACCTCAATGTCTTTGGTATACAGAAATAAATACTTTGTCTTGTGACAGTGTCTATAGTCTGTCGTTAATATAGGCAATCGTATAACTCTAGTTCTTGCGTGACTGAAACTTAAACCATTGTAAGAACTAATCCTTTAGTAATTGGAATAATGTTTATACTATTATAGCCATCTTTACCGGAAGAAGCCCAAGATGTAGATTATGATTCTGCTGGATCTAATGTAAGTGATTTAAGTGATGAAGATGAAGAAGATGTTTTTGATGGTGATTGTAGAGATAGCCGAACTAATCCAAACAAAGATAATACTGAACATTCAAATCCAAACAGCTATTCTTGGGCTGTAATGAGATTGGCAGTTTTACGTATTATACAGAATCAACTTCAAGACTTTTTAACTGTGGCTGGAATTGAAATACAAGGTAATGGAATAATAAAGTGTAACAAATGTTATCTCATATTTCTTAATTATTGTGGATTAAGAGGTTTCAGAGGATACAGACTCAGAGGCTACCCGGGAGGTTTATTGTAGGAATATGCTATGAATCTTCTTCGCATTTAGGCGTGGTTTAAAAAGATTTAAGTAGACAATATAAACCTTAATGTAGATCACTTAAAGTATATCACCTTGGCGTTTTTGCCCTTGTTTTCAGAAGTCTTCTCAGAGTACTAGAAAACTTTTAAATAAATTGGATAAATAGATAAATTAACTTTTAGTCCTATGAAATGTGAAAATTCTGCTTAAAAACATGAGTGATTTTTTGTTTCACCAAATGAATTACTGTGACAAAACAACAGTTTATTTTGACAATCCTAGCGAATAGAAATAATATGGGTTATAGGTGAGTGTAACAGAAACGTTACGTTGAAGTGAACTCCCCACACGAACTTGATGAATTCTCTCTGACGATGGATGAAAATCCGAAACCGAACAAAATCAATATGCATACTACGACGGATAAAATACCAGATGTTATCCAGCATTGCGGACCCACCCACATTTTCAACAATAGAAACAATAGTTTAACTCTAGCAACTTACCCATAGATTCAGATAAAAAAAAAAAGATATTGTGCACCTATGGTGAAATTACAAGGAAGAGTTCATTTTGAGTTTATTCCCGATGGTTTGTCTTTACTCGAATATTCTGGTTTGACTGAAAACTATCCACTTTTCTGTCATTAATAAAACAATGCAAGCGTATTGACTCCAAAATCGACGAATTAGATTTAGATATTCTCATTCAGCTAACTTAAATCCAGGTCTGGCCCTTCTTATTACCACTAATTTCTTTGGGAAAATTTGTAAGTGCAGAGGAGAAGTAGAAATTTTATTTTTTTTGACTCAAGGTTTCCTTATCGGGTCGAAGAGGCATTTCAATCAAAATGTCATTGTTTTTACTGGAATAAGCTTAATGATGTAAAAATTCATATTAAAATTAAAGTATGAGATAAGCACGGACTTTTGTTACGCTACAATATTACTACTTCTACAATAAATTATCATAAATTTTCTTAAAATTATTAAACTTAATTATTTTTAGAATTGCCAGTTTGTAGTCCTTTGATTCATGGAGTAATGCGCGTTGTATCCCAGTGGCAAGAAATTTTGAAAGAAGATCTAGATGGGCGAGGACCACCTCCTCCACGGTACATACCAGGATGTTATGTCGAACCAAATCTTCCTGGACAACCTATAGGGCCAGCTATCTTGAAGTACAGAACTATATTAGAGAAAGGCAATACCCCATTTCAGTAAGTTTTTGTTTCCATTTAATTTGAGACCAATCATACAAAAGCTCATTTTTTTGTTAAAAAATTGAAAAAAAAAAAATGGTCTTCAATTTTAAAATAACCTTTTTAAGTCCACGACATTGGTCTGCTGCTCCTGCTCGAAGATTGTGGAGTTTTCTTGTAAGGCAAGAAATTGTGCAAGATCTATTCATCAAAGCTGTGTTTGGTAGACGCCCAAGAGGTTCAGTCGTTGATTCTACAGATGCTCCTTCCAATGAAACACAAAATCCTCATCTTCTTGAGCCTGTTCGCATCATTCACAAAGAACAAGATCAAATTTCAGCATTTTGCCTTAATCAGGTAATATGATATTTTATGGTAAGATAATAATTTATAAAAGATAAGAAAACTCTGTATTACTTATATCAAAAAATGATTTATTAGAATTTAGAATATTAGAGAAGTTAGAAAGAAAATTAGAAAATTCTAAGTTTAAGATCGTATCTGTAACATTTATACTAAGTCCACGACTATGAGTAAGTTCTCAAGATTCTTATTCTTACGAACATTGAACGAATTTATGATAATGTTGTATATATATAATAATTGCTTTTTACGTTATAGTATGTATTTATTTTTGTTGTATGCGTCAGGTTAATAATGGTTTACTAGCAATGGCTACACCTCGTGAAGTACAGGAAATGGATATTTCTTTGCTACTTGAGTTACCATCTTGGTTGGAAGACGAATGCGAATTCGATATAATTAATTTATCCAAGTAATTAATTTAAAAATTATTAATTATAGTCCTGTACAATGATTAGGTATGACTAATCATTTCCGCATTTATTTTAGAGAGCCAGAACTTGCTCCAGCAAGCTCTTTCTTAGTTATACAAACTCCTAGTGATAGGCCTATATTGCAATCATCCCCCAGTGTTACGAGCGGTCCTTCATCTTCTAGTCCACAACCTGGACTCGCTGGACAATCTGGGCGTGGAGCTTCCATGGTAAGAAGTAATTTTAAATACATTTTTTTTTAGCTTAATTTTTAATTTCAGAAGTTCATTTTATTCTCTACGCCCTCTAGAACACAGCTGGTTTTGCTATACTATTATTTTTCCAATCTCTTTTGGTATAGAAAACTTTAAATATCAGTTTTATTGCAGCGAATAAGGAGTTTATCATTCATATGAAAGCTAGTGACCAAATTTTATAGTGTTTGATGGCCATCTGTATGCCTATTCAGTTCATATAAATTCAAATTGCGATTTTCCAATTATAAGCTTCTTTTTTTTAAAGCAGTGTGTCCAATATGAGGTTTTTCTTGCCAGTATCAATTTTCCAAAAATCATTAGGGCTTTGATACTCTTTGCCATTTCTTCTTCCACAATTATCTAATCCTAGCATCTTACCCAGCCATCTTCTCAGTGTTGGCCTCCAGTTAAATGATGATAGTTCACGCATCCAGTGAACTAAATCCCTGAATATTTCTCCCATGATATTTTTAAAGCATTGACCTTCAAGGCAATCATCCCATGTCCTTGCATTCAAAATATGTTTCATATTCATTGTTCTATAAAATGGAAACTTTCATATTTATCTGATGATTTCCTACCTTTTCTTTCGAGCTGCCAATTATTTCTTTTGTTCTTGAGAACCTTACAATAAACTTACATTGAAAAAGAGAAAATTTAAAATACATTGAAACAATAATTTAGAAAAGAAAAGAAAAACTTTTAATAAATAATAAAATAAAACTAGATCAATGATGAAGAGAAATCTTGAATGTTTGTTTGCAAATTACATACAGTAAGATGGGAAATAAATTCCAATTTTTACAGTTGAGATATTGCATCGTTTCGTCGCCTCTAAAGCGATTTTTTTCTAAAAAAATTAACTCTACGCACTCAAGTCTGATAAGGTAGCAAGTAAGCAGATGTAATCTCATATGACAAAGTTCCTTTTGATCTTAAGTTTTTAAATAGAAAAGACCGGCAATATCAAACTCCTGTGCGTATTTTCATATTTAATACAGTCACTTCTCATAGTGACGTTTAACTTATCAGGTAACGATTCTCCCATGCCAGGAATCTAAATATGGAATTTTCTTAAATAATATACCTGTTTAAATTTATTGCGCACAAATTTATGAAACTCGGTGATAATGGTTGGCCACACATTTCTACTGTTAAAATTAATATTCATGTTGACATTATATTTACTTAAACTATGATTTATTGAGTTGGACCAGAGAAGTTTCCTTAAATACTCAGTAGCTAAAAACTTCCAAAAACCATGGTAAAAAATCAAAAGATCGCGCCAAGCAAGGACATGGGAAGAATCCTGATGTCTCTCTCTCTCTCTCTCACACAGACACACACTATCATTCCGTCTTTCTTTAATGGTTTTTGAAATCCTCTCGATCTCCCAGGGCTTTCAGTACATCATCGGCTAAATTTGTAAGTTCATTGGAGTACTCATGCCGAACACTACATTGAGCGCACTCCTATGTCGATTTTATCACATCCTGGTGCATGAGAGAGGTTTGTTTTGAACTCCATTATTACAGAGAGTGCATATAAGAATGGTTGTGGGCAAAGAACTTGATTTAGCATGTTGATCATTGTTGTTGCACGTTCTCTTCTTCTCCATTTTTTATTTTAAAATTATCTAAGATACCTCCTCATACAAAGATGAGGTAATCTTTTTATTATATAAAATTTAACGAGGAGTAATTCTTGTTAGTTGATAACGAGATTTGCTCCAACCTGCTAGATTCACTTACAGAACTTGTATTCATAACAGTCTTATTTCCATGTCCTTTGCGTTTACGTTTTGCCATTGGCAAAGTCGAGGAACTATAGCAAATTTTACTTATCTATAGCAGTTCCATTATATCAAATCATCGCAATGAAACCAAGCTGACAGCTGGTTAATATTTTAAAAAGGTTGAAGATTTTTGATAATAAACTTGAAGAATCCTTTTTATACAAAGGGAATTCTCTTGGAGGGTTTTTTCTTCCTTTTTTCACTTCACATTTATGAAGGCGTGTACTTATTTTAAATGAAGTACTTGAAAATAAATATTTTCATTTTTTCATAAATCAATATCTTCCAAACAGAAAAGAGCACAGTGGAAAAATGATTAGTCTAATATTGAAGTATACCATCTTTTTAAAACGAAAGTTTAACTTTATAATTATTTTATTCAGAAAATGTTTCTTTTTAATTGCATTTTAATTCCCTAAAAAATTTTTATCTTATAAAAAAAATGCTTCTAATTATTTTGTATTGTGAAGTAATTGTCAAATATTTAATTAAAAGATAACAGATTAAGGTACTCAAATGATTATGTATGGAATTGTAGTAAACTTGTAATAATAATTTTAAAAAAAAAAAAAAAGGCCAAAATCATATTAGAATATCTGAAAATCATTTCAGCTAGATAATGTTACTTAAAGCCAAAAGTCCCCATACTTTTTTTTTTAATGCACTTATATTGGGGCTGCATTCTATTTTTTTTAGCATCGTGAACTCTTGAGTTTATGTGATTATAGTTTAATCAATTCTCTTATTAACAGCCACATTACACTAGTGATAATTTAAAAAAAAAACTGCACACTTAATTTAAAATAACAGCACTATATAAATGGTGATTATTTTCCAATGTCCGAAAAATTTGATGGGGATATATACATCTGATTATACTTATTGTTATCCAGAATGGTTTGAAGTTAAAAATAAGCGCTTTATTCGTTTTTTGATCATGTTCATAATAAAATGTTATTTGCTCAATAAATAAAATAAAACAAAGTAATGAATGTTCTCTTATCGTTTGTATTCATCTAACATCAATTCGTTAGTATTTGTGTTCATTAGTTGCAAAACCTTTTGTGTTTATAACTCCTTAAATAAATAAGAACATATAAATAGAAGTTACTATGTGTGGTAAATCAAATAGAGCAATTCGTATTTTTAACTTCACTTACAAATGCTTTTACTAAATTTGCTAATATATATATTTTTTTTTTTAATAATAGTACAGGTTTTTTGCAAGAAGAGAACTACATAGGTTTATTTAAAATAACATAGAGAGAGTTTATGTACTTCTCAAAGGTTTTGGGGAGGTAATGGAGAAATGGAGAAAGAATCCATTAAATGACTGGGTGATCATTATAATTGGATGTCAATAGGAACTCTTCAACAATACAGAGGAGTAGTACCAATTTGGTGGTGGTTGCACTAAACAAAAATTTTGTATTATTCTTGTCTTATAGGGTCAGAAGGAGCAATCAGGTGTTGTTGGCAACAATGGGAAAGGGGCCAAATCCCCTTCGGTAAGATTAAATTCACTCCTCCACACCTCCTACACAACAAACTGCACCTTCATTACTACCATCTTAAGGATATTTTAGTTATTATCTTTAAATGTAATTTTGTTATATGTAAAAACCAAATTATAGGTTGACAGATAAACTTTCATTATAACTTTCTTTTTTTTTAAATACTTTTCTTTCATGGCTTTTTTATGGTGTCTGGTTCGTCTTCTGTCTTTTGTCCTTTTATTTTTTTTTTTTTTTAAATATGTTCTTTACATTCTTTGGTGGTTTTGCGTCCAGGTGGGTGTTGGTAATTTTTTTTTTTTATATTCTAAAGCAAATGTTTCTTTTATTTTCTTCATTCCTTATCAGTTTATCTACTGATAGCATTACATGAATATCTCGATTCTGTTCACTAAATAGTTATCTACCCATTATAGTTTTAGAGATTTTTTTTTTATATTGATTTACAGGTTCAGTAGTTGCTTGAACAAAATTGACTTGATAATTTGCAAAAGTAAATAATATAAATTAATAGGTTTCTGGTGAATTACGCCAAGCGGAAGTAAAAATACAGTATTATACAGATAATAATCCCAAGTAGGGGTCATGATTAACTGGACTTGGAACGCGGATGTCCCAGATTCTAATCCAATAGTGCTGCCCTACGTTGTTTTCGTCTAGTAGGGTCTACAGCGAGAACTGTTCGGTGATCGGCAGAGCTCTTTGATAAAGAGAACACTGCCCGGAAGATGGCAGTAAACTGAGAAGATTCCAGGCCACAGATGTTGAAGCGTATTAGTTAAAAAAATTTATAATAATATTTCCAGGTCTATTAGATCTTACAGTATCATTTTAGCATTCCTTGTGTATCAGCTCATCCTTAAATACTCTCCCGCCGGGAAAATTTCAATGGCGTCGTCCCTGTAATAAGAATTCCAGCATTTATTAGATTAATTATCGAATAAGAAGACTGTCAAGTTTTCAAACTATGATTTTCTTGCATTATTTTTTCGACAAAATTTTCTAAATAATTGAAATAAAATCTATTATTTCTTAGCTTTTGTAACTACTAGTATTTTAATTATAAAATAAATAATAGTTTCATACGTTTTTAATAATAATAACAATAATAATAAGAGTGAATACTTTGAATGAACTAACCGGCAAACTCAGTAGTATATTATGGAGAAAATATCAGTTGAAAAAATGTAAATTTGATTTGCAAAACAATCTAAACATCTTGATTTAGTTCCATATGGTTACTTTTTACTAATTCGCTATTGATCTACATTTAATTGGAATAATCTTTGAAGTTCAGTGTCTACCTCATATGTCTATGCTCTCGTACTTTGGTATGAGTAGTTCAGTTGGGAATATCATTAAAATTTATATCGGCATTTTCAAAAATGTGACACATCTCTGGTGCTGAATTTGAAATCGGATTTACCTTGAACGAATTTTAAAAAGTTCTTCTTTGGATGTATAATATTTAATTATAACATTTTGAGCACTCATGCAAATGATTAATTTTCATTACTAATATCTACTACTTTCCCCTGCGAGCTCTGTGCTTTCGGGCGATGTTTTCTCTGAGGTTCTTTACTGTTCCGTGCTTCTTCTTACATTTGAAATTTGCTTATACTTTAGTTAAGATTAATTGTAATTTAATGGAATTACGTTTAGGAGTTTTGATTTATTTTTTTTTATTGTAACTCTGTTAGTATTATATACCGCAATTTTTCGAAGCAAATTCTAACTTCCGTCAATGAATCATTCAGTGTGCATTAAAATTGTGTAAACTTTTTATGTTCAAACGTTTTTGGTCATAATACAGCACCATTATGTCGTGGATGGAGATAGTATCAATCTTACTTTGGAGTATATTCTTAAATAATAGATGTTATTAAATCAAAGAGAAGATGAAACAACTTTATACTTCTTAACTTTGCTATCCACATTTCTCAGGTAACACCTTAAATCTTTAAATAACCAAAGTATCGGCTTTCCTATTCACCAGAAGAGAATGAGAAATAATGAAAAAACCTTTGGTTACAACTACATTTTTATTTCTGCAAGGACCGCTAACAACCTGAGAAAATATCTGAAAATTTTCGTAGGAGGAAATATTCTCTCTAGAACTTTCCCTAGTATTTTTTAGAGCTGTAATCTGGGAAATGGTGCTGTAGTCTGAGAGGTCTCATAAAAAAATTTGCAGTGCTTAAAAAAAAAAAAAAATCCAATATTAATCAGCAATACATTGAAAATAAGAACTTTGATGTTTAAAACAAAAATAAGTATATAACTTAAGCCTTCTGTTACTTAACCATACAGATTAGTTGTCTATCGTAAATTCCACAATTCTTAAGATATTCCACAATGCAATAGATTTTGGGTTCCAATCTTTTTGAATGTTTTAGGGTGAGAAGTTTTGAAATGATCCTGCAGGAGATTTTTTCTATCATTGTTCATTTTTCCAGAATAGAAGTAAACTAACCAAGCTAACAGATTAGAAGAAATATATAATAGAATAGAATTATTATATTGATTTTTTATATTTGTAGAACTATATTCAACTTATCTTAGGTTTATGATATTGTTTACGAAACCGGAAACATTTCAATACGTTGAAATCTCTCACGATAATGAAAAAGGCAGTTTTATTAGGTCACTTGAAATGAGGCAATATTTATTACATCTTTTAAAGTTTACTTAAAATTAGAGGTACTTATTAATGTAAATCTCTTGCAATGAAGAGTCTTCTTTAAAAAAAAAATAAATAAATAAATAAAAAAGGTTTAAAGATCATAGCAAACTTTCTCTTTTAATATGTTTAATTAATGCACGTAATGAAATCAATGATCCAAGTACAACGAAGTTGGCGGGGACCAGAGAAAAAAAATTTCTCGTATCTTCCAGAAAAGTTTCGACGTTTCGGACTGCTGTTGTCTCTATCAGGAACTAAATGAAAAATTAACAAGAGGTTATAAAGAATATAATACTATAATATATATATTCTCTGATCTATTTTTTTCATGTAATTCCTGATTAAGGATGCCAAAGTTGTCCGAAAAATTACTAGTAAACTTTTCTAGAAAATAAGTTCCTCTGCCAACTTCGGTGTGCTTGGATTATTAATATGGCCAAATTTAAGCATTAAATAAACAAAACAAAAAAAAAATTCTTTTGCATGCGAGTGTTTGTGGAACCAGTTGCCGGTCATTTTTATGTGTGCAACAAGCACAAGCATAAAACGCTGCACAGAATTGTTCAGCCTTATAATAAACACGCTTTTGTGTTAGCATATAAATAATAAGCACATAAACTAATAGAATAACTGATACTTATAACTTTATGAATACCTGTATTTTAGGTCATTGAAGAGTTTAGCTTAGCTTTACTATTTTGATTATAGAAAAAATGAAAATTAAGAATTTTCTTATAAATTTTATGAATCTGATATGAAAATTTCTGTGTTGATAGTTTGAAATGTATATATTTTATGGAATTTATCTCTTTTATCAGATTTAAAAAAATAAGAATAAAATAAATAAGGCAAGCACTGTGCCCAGTAGATTCTAGTCCAATTTGGCTTTTAATTCTCTGAGACTTCTTGCCAAACAAAATTTCTTTCGTAATATTCACTTCAGCATTAATAATATTTGCCCAGAAACCTGAGGTTTAATATCCCTTATTGCTTTTACTTCCAATTTCCAGGATCATTTATATAAAGCGAGCATTGAAAAAAGTGTTCATTTAGCTCTAAATAAACGTAATATTCAGTAAAAAAAAAAAAAGAAAGGAAATTTTACTTAAAATTTAGTAGGATTTTAGAGAACCCATTTTTGATTAAAAGGAAGTTAAATCAAAAGAAGTTGATAGCCTGCAGAAATCATGTTATTTAAATTTTTGTAGCTAGTTAGCTTGTATTTACTTTAATTATATTAAAGTAAATTTAATATAATTAAAACAGCATTTTATTTCCTTAGTAAATGTTGTTTGATTCACAGTTTAATAAATTGAAATAATGTAACTCAGTTTCTAATTTAATAGATATTCTTTCTTTATTTCATTTAAAGTGTTTATAAAAGTTTAATTTTTCCTTAAATGATTTGTGGAATAGATATTTGAATTCCTTATTAATGGTAATATTTCTTTCTACCACTGAGATTTTACTTAGTAACAACAATACTTAAAATTAACCCTGCTCCTTGTTTTTTTTTTTTTTTAAATTGAAATTGTCGAGAGAAAAAAGCAGTTAATTGTAGATTGTACTTGGAGGTATGGATTTAATCAGTCAAAGAAAATCGCTTTAATTATAATTTGGACCATTTGAATTCATTATTGTGCGCTCTGTTTTTCGAATAAAAGATTTTTTCATTTATTATTTAAAAAAAAAAAAACAGTTTCAGTAGTATTACCAGGGTGAGTCAGAAGAGTATGCTGGATAAATATATAGTTTCCAAAGATAAGAGCTCATTCTTCGAAGATAAACCGTCGCTTTATGGACGTGAGACTGTCTCGTACCATAATGTTCGTGAAATGAAATCCAATTTCCATTCCTGCCCAGTAAAATATTTACTTGTTTGCAGACATTGATGCTTTTGCATCAAAGGGTAGTTTAAATCAGCTAACTTCTCATATTTAGAGGAAAGATCACATTCAAACCGCTCAGAATCTGTATTTTTTTGCGCGTTTTGTCTATTAAAAAAAAAAAAAAAAAAAAAAACCATTTTACATCAGGCAAAAATAGATAAAATGAGATTGCCTCTTGGTGTTTTGAAATAGATTTTATGGCCATTCAATGATTCCAAATTGTTAGGCTACTTCGACCCAGTATTTTCTTCACAACGACTGTCTTTGCTCAAACTGATATACTTATTGAGCGTTATATGTCACTTTTTACATTCTCTTACCGTGTAATATAAATAGGAAATATTGCGAACCAGTCAAATTTTCAAAACTGAATTTTGACCGGAAATATATATTTTGAGGTCCCTTGGATATGGAAAAAATGTTTTCAGCGTATGTATGTGTTTGGGTTTTTTTCTGAATAAAGTAACCCTAACGGCCAGCGATTTTAATAAAAACAAGCTCCATAAAACATGTTACATATATATTCTAAGTTTCAATTAAATAAATTACAAATATTATCTATATAAAGGTAAATTTTGGTAGAAAAATAAAGAACATTAGAACAAAGTGTTAAACAAACAAAAAATTAAATGGGAACACTAGTAATAATAATACTAGTATTAGTAATAAGTTTCACTAGAATACCTCAATATATCTCAGGCCAGTAGAATCCTCCCTGCAAGCATAGTCCCGTATTAGTCTCTGCTGTTTGAAAAGGGAGCATTGGAAAATAATAATGTGGTGCCATGTTTGGCGTGTTTCGTTATCACAGGGGCACGGCAGGTCGGTAATCAATGGAAGCTGTGCAGATAACCTCGATTATTTCCATGGCCGTTTAGCGCTTGTATTTATTATATAATCGTCTAGCCGAGCGAGAACGGTCTTGTTCTTCGACTGAAACTGTATGTGGAAAGTACTGCTTGGTATGCGGCACTTTCGCCGTTTTGCCCAAATTTTCTCCCACTTAGAAAGACACTTGAACTAGAATTGCTTTGAAATGCGATAGTGGCAATCTAAACGCGCGAGCACGCGTGTGTGTGTCAAAATATCTCGATAAATTACAGGAAAATATTCTGTTGACTTACCAATCTGATACAAGATTTTTATCAAAATCCATCAATCAGAAGTGCAACTTTACTGAATAGTTTTTCAGTTTTCCGAGATTTTCTTTAAATTTTTCCTCTAAACTACTACTTCAGTATAATTAATAGTTCTGCCATCATTCTAGAAGTATTGCTAGAATTCCAAATTTTACGCAACTTGGTTAATCGGAAGTGTAACTTCACAATTATACTTTAAATTTTGGGGGGAATTTTCTTGAAAACGGCGCTACAACGTTTTTCTCATTAAACTTGGATCTGTTAACTACACAGATATAATAATAAACGTGTAATTTTTGTTTGAAACATGTTTCCTGTAAAATTAATTCTAGGGGTTTTTGATGAATCTGCGACGTTAAATTTCAAATGGTAATTTTTTGTGTTTTGTTCATGTTCTTGACGCTATCTTCTAGAATAGAATGTAATCCATTCAGCTATTACCTGCCCCGTGTGGGTACATGTGTCCTCCCTACCAGCTGTATATTTATGTTAAAGACCAATGAATAATTTTTCAATTTTTTTTTTTTTAAATTTCAGAGATATTTTCCTTGATAGCTTCCTGCTACATTTTGTAGTCATTAGCCAGGATGTTGTTCGCCCATCATCAGGATGTCTTAATAAACTTTGATAACACAGACTTGCACTGAACAAAATCGATTTATAACACTCTGTGTGTAAACGTGAGAGTTGTAATGTGTTGGTAAACTGTATGTGTAAGAGTGCATAAACTGATTTTGCTAGTCGGTGTTATTATCAAAATGTTTCTCAAGGATTTCCTGATGATGTGAGAACGCCGAAAACCGGTCGATGACCACAAAATGTCCTTTTCTCTTGTAAAAGAGAAAATCTTGTGAATGATTCAGACGATTTTTCTTTGGAAACTTTTTTGGGAAAACAAGGAAAATTTATTTTAGTGGATTCCGAGGGAACTTGGGGCCTCAGGTTTCCCAATTCTTTCAATATATATTACATATGCATATTTGTGTAGTATTAAGAAGAACAGTTATATGCCTTATATACTCTTTAAAGAAAATAAGGCTTCTTGTGTTTGCAGAATGAGAAAATCATGAGAGTGTTTCATATTTTCTAAAATCCCAAAATATCCAAAATTTCTTCTTAATTGCTATTTTCAGAAAAAAAAAAAAAATACAAGATTGCCTTTCTCGAAGCAATTCTTATCCTAACCTGCAGAATCTATGTGATAGTCATTTTTTAAAAATAACAAAAGGCAAAGAAACTACTCCAATGTTTTTATAAAAATCTTTTCGTTTCCAGTTTAATTTAAAAAAAAAAAACGCACGTAACTTTTACTCATCCTGGTATATATTTATGTTTTCCTCTTGTTTACATTTGGTATTATATTAATTTCATAGTACGTGTAACATTTCATAACCTACCAAATAATTTCATTGTCTGGATATATTTACCTTCTTTTTTTTTTTGTGTGTATTTAAATAAGGATGGCGTAATTATATTACTTTCCGAATTACCAAATTTTTCGAATGCATTTACAAATCATTAATTTCTATCTAATGCCCGATCAAATAGTACCCAACCGACTTTATGGAAAGCTATCAAAAGCTAAAAAATATCATCAATTTTATTCATCTACGCTTTGTTATCAATATGAATATTTAAAATTAAACTAATCGTGACTTTAATCATGTTTTTTTTTTTTTTTCTTGTTTTGCTATTTACATTATAATATTTTTCATATCTATACCAGTAAACTTGTATAAATTTCAATCTTTTATAAAAATATATAAATTTTCATTTCTATATATTAGCAAATTACATTTATTAATGTAAATTAATACTTTTTTTTGTTCAGATATTGTTTTAACCGTATCGTTTAATTTATTATAACAAATATTTGACTGTAATTTTTTTTTTTTTTTTTTAAATTTTTGCTGCAACCAGATGAAAGGACTCAACTTTCCAGGATCGCATGATCCAAACTTCTGTCAATTTGTAATTGATCGAAGTCGGCATTTATTGAAGCCGGTGAGAAATAAAAATAAAAAAAAAGAAAATATTGGCCTGCCTCTATCTTCCTTTGTAGTGCACTTAAATAATAATAATAATAAATATTGAAGCAAATAAATAAAATTTATTTTTATTATCTAATTAAAATATTTAAATTTTTACATCCTCAATGAAATGTAATCTCTAAATATACTTTTTTCTTTTATATATATATAGAAAAATTCAATCTCTTGATATTTTTTAAGATTTATTTTATATTGTTTTATTTCATTACTTTGCGCCTTCTCAACGCACTATATTATATTTTGCTTGCATGCAAACAACTTATTGAAGCCAATTTTATTTCTATTATATCTCTCACTCATTCAGCTTGTTTCCAATTTGATTTATTTATTTATTTATTTTTGTAGCATGATTTTTTTTTTCATTTATGACAATTGCTATGCACATTTTGTTGTAGTTGGTTGTTGTTGATTGTTTTGGATTTTTCTGGGTTTCTATAAAATATTTTTTAAGTAATTTGAAGTATTTCTTAGCTTCTTTTGCCCTTTCTGCTGTTAATAATAATAATAAAAAAAAAAAAAACAATATAAATATATAATAGATTTTCGTTTATTTGAATTAATAATGTTCAATGTTTTTCCTTGATACTTAAATGTTTGAAATAAAAAAAAATTTAAAAGGCTATGGGCATATAAAGCAATTACCAGTAAATCAAATAAACCAAAAAAGACGAAGGACACATAAAACTAAACTGTTCAGTTGTTGCAACATGACCTTAAATTTAAATTGTTGTAATTAGAGGAGTTTTGATTATATAGTTGGATGTAACTTGTGACCAATCGGCAAATTCAAGTGTGAAAAGTTTGCAAATTATTATTCACTTCAATCTTTTATACAATAAGTTTTATAATTAAAAAAAAAAAGCAAGCACCAAAAAAAAAAAAAATTAGTTGAAAGGATATGTATTTATTACTATTACCAACCTCGGGTGGGCTATATCCCGGCATTGCAGCCAACAGAGGCTTATTGTGCCATCCCCGATAGTTCCTAGTAGACAAACCCTCCCTCCTTAAGAAGTTTGACGGCCTTCACCACCAGGTCATTTTGAGCTATCTCCTCAGGTCGCAACGTACCAAACGTTTCATACCTCAATTTAGTTATTGCAATGCAATCAAACTACAGGTAGGAGGCCATTTCCTCCTCTTCCTGACATAATCTGCACAAGGGTTCCGCTCGAATGAGCCCTACCTTGTACAGATGTTTCCTGAACCTACCATGACCAGAGAGATCTGGCTCCTACTCAGACTAAGAGTCATTTGGGTCCTTCGTTTACACAGCCCTGGAAAGGATGTATTAAAATAGGATAATATTTTCTCCATGAACTTTTAACATTTAACTTTGTTAAACTGAATGAAATAAGCACCCTACTGGCAGGCACGTTCTTGCTTCCGGTGCTATCAAGCAGGCTTCGATTTTGGAGCATGACCGGTTTTGACACTCAGCATCGTGAATAAAAATGGAGATGTTCAGCGATGACCAAAACAAGGGAGTTCTTATCAAGGCACCCAATACAAATTGTCTGACCAGAAAGTATTTTAATTAGCTTAAAGAAAGCTAATGTTAAGTTTGCTAATGTAAAGAATGTTAAGTTTTGCATTTCCAAATAAAAAAAATACTTTCCTTGTCGCTCTAGAGAAAATTCTCTAGAGACAGAGATCTCTAGAAAGTCTCTAGATTTTCTCATAATGCTTTCTTTAAAAAAAAAAGTTTTTGTGACATGAAATGCAGACACGGTTTGAGATTTTACTCGTCATAGAAAGCTTCTATTTAATATTTCTGACCATCTTCATTGTTTCATACATCGTCAGTATATGATGGTACATCTAACTTCAACTTAAAAGGTTCTGTTTCACACTATTGGTTTGATTGAAAACAGTCACAAATTTGTTTGCATATTCCATGGTTTGATCTCAACCGACATACTAGTCACTATTTTACTTTACTCCCTTAAAAATTTTTGCGCTAATGAAAATTGAAGTGGGCACATAGCCTAAATCAACATTTATTTTAAGTTAGTAATGCTTTTATCTGTAAATTTATATATATATAAGTATAAATATTAGCAAAATCTGACTTTTTTTTAAAAATAAATCATTCATTGAGTATCAAAGAAAAATATTGCCCAATAATAAGAGCGAGCGAAGTAATTAATAAAAATCGTTTAGTTCTATTGATGTCGGAATTATTCTTCATTGATATTTGAATAAACTTCCATAAATATAATGTAATTTTCATTTTCTAGTTTTAGCATATGATAGGAATTAACTTCCTTCATCACATAATCGAGTTAGATTTACTGTTTTCAGATGTATAAATAATTTTGCAAATCCATTTAAAGAAAACAAAACAAATTGTTGCAATAACACAGTTATTATATTTAAAAAAAAAAAAAAAAAAAAAATTGAAAAAATATAAGAAATTACTCAAATCTATTATCACTTTCGAATTAATATTAATTTTTCAAGTCATGATCATTTTCGCTATTATTCGCTATAATAAAAATATTCTGTACATATATTAGTAGTTTTAAATATTATTTACTCTAGCATGAAAATAATATATATTTTTGCTTAACTAGGTGCTAAAGCATCGTGTTGATGGCATTAGAAAAATGAGTGCTCATCCACTTTTACCTTTGTGTAAGTATTTTATAATATTATGTAAAATATAAAAGTGTTTAATTTTAAGTTCATCATGCAACTTTGCCCCTTCTTCACATCTACATTTTTGTCTATAGCAATGCAGTTGTGCGAACATGTGTCAAATATATTCGACAATATATGTCAATTTCGTTGTATAATTTGTACTTTCTTTTTACAGCTGGGAGAAGAGGAATTGTTTACTAGATAATTATTGAAATTAATCTGTGGATGTAGATGTGTAGAAGGAGTTAGCTGCAAACGGTAAACTATGCGATCTAGATGATTAATTGTAGTTACCTTTTTTGTATGTTATACATTAAAGTATTTAAAATGTAGGTTTCTCAGATGCCTATTTACTTACTACACAACTTTAAAGTTCATGAAAATATTTTTCCATGAAGAAAGACCATCCCAGGCATTCTAACGCCCCACTTGGTCAGTACTTGGCTATAAAGTATCTTTAAGTCCTTAAGCCTTCTCAAATGTTTGAGGCATCCAGAAGCCCCTACTTAATCTTCACTTTATATACCTTGCAGTGCTAATGTTTGACTAAAGGAATGCCATGTGTCTACCTCTCGACAGTCTTTTGCCTCTGTCCATCGTATTCATTGTCCATTCATTGTCATTCAATGTCCATTGTTGATGTCCCCTTCAGATTGTCGGCCACTCTTTCATTAATTTCTTCTTTTAGGCTTCCGTTATCACTGATAAGACCCTTAGATACTTGTAGCTAGGTTCCTGCTCAATCTTATTTTTATTTCTGATCAACCGATTCTTTTTCCCTCCTTATACTACCATGCATTAGGTTTTAACTATGCTAACAACAATGTTATTTTTCGAAAGCTCTTCTACTCATACATTTACACATTCCTGAAGCTTCTCTTCGCTTTCTGCAATCAACACAGGGAGGGTCGTCCGCGAAGACTCATGCGGAAAAGATAATTCGTTGCAGGTTCATTTTTCATTCCTTTGTTACTTAAGGAGGGCAACGAAAGAATGAGCGGGCTTTCTATATACTCTTGACTGACGCCCATCGTTGTTAGGAACTAGGCTGAAAGCTGATTGGAAGTCCGGACATAATTCCTGCAGGTCTTGTAAAATCCTGTTATTCTGCGGATTAGAGTCTCACTTACGCTATTGTTTTTGAGAGAAGGCCATAATTCCATTCAAGGTGCCCTGTCAAAAGTTTTCTTCAAATTAATGAAGCCACCGGTAAAATTCTTTGCCAAACTCTAAAGACTTCTCACATATTTGTCTTAAATAGAAAGTATGATCCTGGGTGCGCTTTTAGTAGAGCGAAAGCCACACTGCTCGTCTTCCAAATGGTGATACAACTCTTTTCTCAATTTCGCTTTATAATTCTGGAATAGGCTTTAGCTGGAACACTCAAAACAGATTCCTGGTGACACTCACTATGTCTCCTCTTTAAAGGATGGGAACAATAGTTGATATTTCCCCCAACCCCTAGGGATTTTTTTTGTAGTGCTAAGCTAACATTAAGACCATGAAGAGATCTTCGCCTGCATCTGTAATGGTTCTCTTGTTTCTTCTAATAATTTTCGTAAATATTCTCTTAATGCTTTTATTATCATTTATCAACGGTCAACAAAATAAACATTTCTATTCTGGAGAAAAAGAAATACAGTTGTTTTGATAGCTTTAGGTTTTGATCAGGTGAACAACTACCATGCTGAATTACTAAATAAATATACAATTTCCTTATACACTGGACGTTATTTAAACCTATTTTAACTTTTGGATTATTGTTTAGACTTGACCGGATCTCAAGATGGTTCAGTGCAGATGTGGGAATGGGGCCATAATCAAGCTGTAACAGTACCTAGGACCGGTGGTACTTTCGCCAAAGTTACTAGAGTACGTTTTTCACAGCATGGCAACAAATTCGGTGTCGCCGATGGTGATGGAAATTTAAGCCTTTTCCAAGTCGGAATAGCTTCTTCTGTGAACAGGCCATTTTTCGTTAGTATATATGTTTATCAACATTTGATTATAATTAATATTTGTATATAATATCATTTAAATGTTGTTCATAACTACTAATATTTATTGCAGACCTGTCAATGCCACAATAAAGTTACCAGTGATTTTGTGTTTCTTGGTTCATGTAGTATGGTAGCTACAGCTGGTCATAGTTCTGAAAGTAAGAATGTTGCCTTATGGGATACGTTGTTACCTCAGAAGAAAGCTTTAATTACAGGTTTCTTAGTTTTATTGTTAGATTATTGCTATTTAAATATACTCATAATATAAAAACTGCATGTGAATACAGTTTAAGAATACACTTTCAGTTTGTTGGTGGTTGGTTCCGCAGAGCTGGAAAGCATCAGAGACATTTTCCGTGGTAACCTGCATCATTTTGTGGTCATCGACCGGTTTCTGGCGTTCGCCCATCTTCAGGATGCGTTTTTCAGACAGTGTGACAACTCAGACTCGCATAGAGTAACTTAGTTTCACACTAACTGAGGTTATATTTTATTTTTAAAAATATACCTCAGTTAGTGTGAAACTAAGTTACTCTATACGAGTCTGTGTTGGCACACTGTCTGAAAAACGCATCCTGAAGATGGGCGAACGCCCGAAACCGGTCGATGACCACAAAATGAAGCAGGCTACCACGGAAAATGTCTCTGACACTTTCAGTTTATTTATTTTATTATAACATAATAATTATAAGTTGTATAGCATTACTAATGGATACCCAATCGAATGGAAATTAACCAGCTTGCATACTAAAATTCCTCTCGCATGTTAAACAAGCTAATAAGTTAATCAAGTTTAATCCTGAGATAATGATGCTGATTTTTGCTTCTGCCTTTATAATCCTTTCCTTAAAGTCACTTCTATTTCAGATCTACCTTCAAAATAAAATGTCAAAGTTTATAAGTGTGGAATATATATATATATATAAGATAAATTTAATTTCCTAAAATATATTTTATTAAATAACCTATTAAATTTGATTCTATAAATATATAATGCTTAACAATTTATTTATAAAGGAATTATTTACTCTCACTGTCTAAGATTGTGCATTTTTTAACAGTATTCTTCATTCTTTGTTTCTTTCTTTTGACGTTTTAGCATTTACTTGTCACGACCAAGGAGCATCTTCTTTGGTATTCGCTCCTCAGCATCAACTATTGATCTCAGCTGGAAAGAAAGGTGATATTTGTATAGTGGATGTTCGTCAAAGAACAATGCGACATAGGTTTACTGCTCATGATGCTCCAATAAAATGCTTATCAGCTGATCCTGCGGAAGAATTTTTCGCTACTGGTGCCGCCGATGGTGATATAAAAGTGAGTTTATTGTTGTTTTTTTCGATGATTTTTAGATGTAGGCTAATTGATAGTGTGCCAACAAATTTGGGTGAAAATATCTTGTACAACAAAATAAGCAACTACTCCCTCACATTTCAATCATTTCGGATATTTAAAAAAAAAAAAAAGTCACATTCCTCATTGTCTCCCAACTTAGAATATAATTTGTCTACCTTTACAGGTACGTTCCAAGTTTAAGGAAAGTCTTATGAGCGTTTTCGATTAAAATTACATGTACGAGATAAAAAAAAAAAATCTTTTAAGCATTTTGGATTATGACAATGATAATGACATTTTGAACCATGACGGAAACCTTCGTTTCGGATCCTCTGGTGATATCTAAACTGAATATCAAGTTTGAGACCTGCAATTTTTCATTTTTCAGTTAATATATATAATATACATACAAGTACAATTACAAACATGTTCAAAAGAAATGTTTCCGGTGAAAACTACAATTCGTAAATCAGACTGACACAATACTTGCTCTTTGAACAATAAGAGAAAGTAAACTTGTTCAAACCTAACATGAAAATTTTCTTTTCATCTTCGTTAATGCCAAATTTATCATGGCCCTTTGGAATTTTTGGAATTTTTTTAATGATGGAATTATCATCACACATGTGTCCCTAAGCCATAACTATTTGTTCAATTTCTTTTCATAAAAACATAACCTTCAGTTCTTTTTTTTCTTCTGGGTAAAGTTGGATTAATAAAGTTAGGGGACCCATTTTCCCCAACAATTCACTTTAAATGTTTGGTATTCCAATAAACTTTTTTTAATATATTATTTGAAAAACAATTACTTCTGAGATATATTTTAATTGTTATTTATAAATATTTAATAAATTAATTAAGTAATTATATATTTTATTATATTTCATAAAATTGATCGTAAAAGTAGTCTATAAAATACTTGAAAACAGTTTTTATTAGGCTAGTTAATAGAATAATTAAAATTAAAATTTTATCATGGTTTTCAAATCGGTCAGGCATTAAAATTGCCTGAAGAAGAGCACCAATGGTACCTGAAACGTAGAACAATAAAGAATTTTTTTGCCCTTAAAATATTCTTTTAGCCATTGCCTTATCGTATAAACATCACGTTTTAAATTTTATCCTTTGGTATACAAATTGCTTCCATTATTCTCATGCCGACTTCAATAAACACCCGTTTTCTATCATATTATCCAAGATAAAAATTCTCAAAAATGAGAAACTATAAAATGAGTTAGATGATTTAAAATTGATTACCAAATTTGACATTTCTGATATGAAATAAATTTGGTTCTGAAAATCGAGATGAACATTTGCGAAAATTTCAAAAATTTTTATTTTACAAATTCTTAGTGGTTGTATTAAATCGATATCATCCGATTAACATCTCAAAAAACATGAATATCCCATTAGTCTGGAACTAATTGAAATGGAGAGAGTTGTGGGGAGCATCTCTTTTGTTGCTTATTTTGGATTGTTCATATTTTTTTATATAATTACCTTTTATATTTATGAATTTGATTTTATAGGTATGGGGTCTGACAATGCATCAAGTATTGTATAATTTTCCTGGGGAACATGCTCGTTCCAGTTTTTTCAAACCAATTGGCCAAGGAGTTACACAAATCTATTTAGATTCAAATGCTCGTCTATTCTCTTGTGGAGCTGATGGTAGTATGAAAGTTCGTCAGTTACCTGAACGTGAACATTCTCCACACAATAATGTATGCTAGTTTTGTAACCAGATATTTTTTTTTTTTTTTGTAAAAAATTAGTCATCTGCACTCTTGTTCACTAGCGTGTTCACTTGGAATTCCAAAAGTAAAAAATAAGTCGGATATTGATAAACTAAAATCTTTTCCAAAATAAGAGGGGTTAAGAGGTTAATTTGTACATTTTATGATATTATATATCCTATTTATAGCCGAGGAGAAGGAAAATAATATATGCAGAATTAATTTCAAGTTCCTCCCTCAAGTCCATCCATAATATTTGTTTATGAGTAAACATTCCATGATTTGTTAATTGGAAACACTAAAGAATTGAATTATCATTCAGCACTCTACTAAAAAATTTGGCTTAGATGATTTTCGTTAATCACATACAAAATAAATTAAGGAAAACAATTTACTGTTTATTCATAAATATGAATTATACAGGGAGTCCCGATTTTAAATTAAAAATGTAAGGCAGCGGACATAGCATAGAGGCTAATAAGTTATAAAGTTATGTGATGATTTTCTCACGGAAGCTTCATAAAGCCGTGACAAAAGACGATATCGGCATATTCAGCATTAGAATGTGACCGCGGGACTTATTGCTCTGTTTATTCAGGTGATTTTTTTAATAACAAATAAATAAGTAATTCACAGAAATTAATGTAAACAAATAATAATTGTATTCAGTAAATATAAAAATATAATCAAACATTAACCTAAAATTGTGTAATCTTAACTTTTTCGTAAAAATCTTCTACATTTTCATTAAATAGAAAAATCTACTAATTTTTTTTGTACATATTTTAACAGTCCTACGTCATACAGAAAAACTATTATTTAACATTTCAGTAAAGTGTTTATACAGCTCTCTTTCTTCAACCTTAACTCGCTAACACTCCTCCATATATGAAATACCATTTTCTTCTCTTGTTTTCAGTCTTTCAAAAAATTAAATACGATAAAATTAAAAACAGATCTGACAGCCTATTACTATCGCACCTTTGCTTCACATTATTTCCTATTCGTGCCTTTTCCACGTCATTTTCCCAACACTTATTCGAAACTCTTTGGTAATCTTCCTTTATTTCGTTTTCTTGGTACCTCTTGTATTTCATTTGTTCTGACGAGGTGAAGACCAAATACCATTTTCTTTCTACTATTATTTTCCCCAGTTTCTTTTATTTGATTTCTTCGTTATCCAATTTTTTTTTTTTTTTTTGTTCTATCGGTCCAGTTATCTGTACTTTCTCTGTTTTTATTTTCAAAATTACCTTTCTAGTAATTATCACTATTTCGAAGCCGTAATTTATATTGATTTCTATTATAAAATATTGAATAATTTCTTTTTAATTAGCATTTTTTTTCTAGATCATATTGTATGTTTTTTATTTCTTGAACATTGAATATCCTAAGCTAATTCTTCTTATTTCCTTGCTTTACCTTCTATCACACTATCCGCCATAGATATATGAAATAGCCATAGATTTTACATTAGGCCAGTATTTTCAGCCTTTTTTTGTGACATAGGAATCGCCTCGATTATATTATATTACATAAAAGTGTATGGAGGAATTTACCTAGAGGAGATTGGCAAGAATGGGAATGTTTGTAAAAGAAAGGTGCACAAGTAAGAGGCTACATTCAGATTGTAATCCTTTTAATTTTTTTTCATTGTCAGTCTCCTTTATCACATCTTCCAGTATTTCGCTTCCTTCCTATTAGCACCATATATATATATATATAGTCTCCTAATTTCAAGGTAATAATCCGTTCTCCATTTATATTTCTAACCATTATCTTGCCATTCTTAAGCAGTCCTTCGCTTCGGCGACACTGTATATTAAAATAGTACTATACAGAAGAAAATTTGCGCAAGAAATAAATAAACGTACATGAAAGCAATAAATTCTCCTTATTTTTGTGTATCCTGTTCTATTTACAATCAGTATTGCAAAAAAATTAGGCTTCATTTATTTTTCAATTTTCTGATTTTTTTTTTGTTTTTTCACAACACATTAATTGAACAAACTAGTTCTTTCTGTGAATTTCTTCAGGATACATTGTTTCGGATTTTTTTGTTTCAAATTTGTTTTTCTACAAAGTGTCACTGCAACATGATTTTGAAAAAAGGTTACATTTTTGTAATGCACTGAAATACTTCGGAAAATCCTTTTATATATATATAGATATATATAAATCATGGAATAACAACGTATTGTTTTCTAGATAAAAGTCAAGATGGACATTACTGAATCATAATTATCAAAATACATCTTTGTTTTATTTTACACTATTTTTTTTTCGAAATCTTAGCGAAAACTAGAAAATCACTATCAGAGGTTTAAGTTTTCTTCGAATGTTCTAACCGCTTCTTAATGATTTGTTATTTCAAATAAGGACATCCCGTTTAAAAAACTTAACAACAAAAACCTAGGACTAATTCAGTTTTAATAAATGTTTGTTAAAATAATACATTTTAAATAAGGCAAATATTATATTATGCTTATTTGATAATCATAAGCAGAAAACAAAAAGAAAAATTGCTGATGAACTTTACTAGCAGAATAAAAGAATAAATAAATAAATAAAAAAGGCGTAGAAATCATAATAGTCTGAATAAAAATAAAATGTATTAATTATAACTGAATAACTGTGCCTGAAACAATAATTGATATGATCAATTTCTATTATTATTATTATTATTAACGCAATATCTCAAATTATCATAAAAATTACTGTGTCTAAGTGTTATTAAAGTAAATTATTGAAATAAAAGAATAGCTGACATTACTTATGTATTAGAAATATAAACAAAGTATTATCGATTTATTTGATTAAATTATTTGTTTTAATTAATTTAAGAGAGAATAAAAAAAAAATTATATTTTATTTATTCTTAAATAAATTAATGATCATGGTTATTTTTATGGCTTGATATTGTAATAAATAATATATAATTAAAATAATAAATGAATGTTGGCTTAAAAAAAGAAAAACTATTGAGACAATACTTATTAAAGATTATTTCTTGAATGTATAATGTTCGTATGAAAATATTTAAATGTAATATGCACCGTAATTTAAAAAAATGAAATAAATTTACGCACTTGTTAAAGAACACAATAATTTTATATTATATAAATATATTATAAAAGAAATAAAAAAGAAAGCTTAGATTCCTTATTCAATTATAAAATATTGGAACATAAATAAATGCCTAGTTAACTGCTCGACCGGACTTTGAGCAGAGCTAAGTGACGTCACACTCGTCTGTTGGTTTCTCACTGGTTATACTCTAGTCAGGTTACATAATATTCAAGTCTATAGAATAATTTTTATCAAAAGCTAATGCAACTTAAAGTAAATTCTAATATTAATATACCGAATAAATAAAATAAACTTAGGGAAACTGAGTGTTGCAAAATGAAGTAAAAAAGGGAAACAAACTCACTAATAACCAGCTAGGTAAAGGTTTAATCCAATATGATGGCGAGCTGTGCAGGCGTTAGTTAGGTGACCCACGTTGTAGTCGTCGAGTTTTAAAAATAACCACTTATTTCCTCATTTATTGTAATATTTCTCGCCGAAATAGAAACCAAATCATGAAATTACTTAACAAGTTTTATGTTTAAAAAAAAAAAATAATTTAATATAATTTTTCCAATCTTTTATTTTTAATTTCTAAAACGTTGACCAGATAGATACCTATGTTTCAAACAAGATCGATCATAGTTATTTCCAATTATTTTTCTTGATTAATTGTTATTTCTTTAATACTGGTAGATTATGATCCAAAAAAAAAAAAGACCTTTTCAACACTATAAACAAAGGACGTCATAATAAATTCCGCTTTACCTCTCTTAAAGGTTTCCATTCTTTGTTTTTGATACGTTCAGGAAGTCTGGATTCATTTTTCGCTATACATATTTTGTGGATATAAAATAAAATCAAATTGTTTTATTTTTTAATCAATGGCTGTGCAGATTTTTGTTAAGGTGTACAATAAAGGCCAGTTTTTAATACTATTATTATTATTAATTATTGTTTAAAAATAAATAAATAAAGCATCAAGTATTAGGGCCTTATCATAATAAAAAATTCCATTTATTATTTAATTTTTTTGTTTGTTTTTTTTTTTTTTTTGTAAGATATTAATAAATTTTTATTATCATGGTGGTGAGAGAATTTATGTTGAATTGTAATTTTGTTGAATTGTTGCAACTTTGTAATTTTTACTTTAAATTATCAATTTCACCATTCCAAATATTGTATACAATTATTAACAAATTACTGTTATATTAAATTATAATTTAATTTATAGAATATATGTATGAATTATATATATATATATAAACACATTTATATTTGTTGTATATTTGCAATAGATAGATTTGATTTAAAAACAAAAAAAAAAACAATGTTTATTTGTAAATAAAGGATTCATAAAAATTCCTAAATTATGTATGTAAACGTACATGCAAATATATTATGTAAAATATTGTTTCTTTTCTTTTTTTTAAAAAAAAAAAACCAAACAGCTCTATTTTCTTCAGAAATAAGAAAAGGCCATGTAAGTAAACAGCCTAATTCAGACACGAAAAATCATTGGTTTACATTAAAATATATGAAAGAAATTATTGGTAACAACTAGTAATTTGAGAAAAAAAAATCTGGTGTGAAACACTCACAATGACTTTCTCTTATTTCTCCTCTTAATAAATTTATCTTCAAATTTCAAATTTTCGCTCATTTGTCCTAATTTAATTCAGGTGTTGGGTGAGGATAAGTGTGCCAATCTACCGGCAGAGGCAAGTAGAGAATGATTACATTGTAGAGAGGACAATAATATTGATTGGACAAGTACATTTGAATTTTACCTTCCCAGAATCACCTAAAAAACAATTTTTTTTAAAAAAGCCACCAATAAAAGTATTAGGTTTATAACTGTCCAAGTTTAAAGAAATTGGTCATAAGCGGCCTCTACACGGTCAATACCAGTATTGACAATATAACCATCAATACTCATGCTAACCAGTTTCAATATTTCATTACCTAAAGGGGCCCATACACTATCCAACTTGTCGTACAACTTGGCTGGTTGTACAACCATGTTGGAAGGTGTATGGGCAGGTTGCACGTCATATTTCCAGGTTGTACAAACGGTTGGATAAAATAAAAAACGAGTAGATTTTTTGTGGGCGTGGCTTATTGTTGTACATGTTCGGACGTTTAATGGGCCTGTTGTACAACTTTGCTTTCAACATTAGTTGATGACAAAAGACAGAATAGTAATAACCTAATACAGTACAACCTTCTCCATAAGCATACTTAATCAATTCATTAAAACGAGATAATAAAATAGATATATATATAAATAACAATTTTTATTTAATAAAAATTAAACAAAATTTATTTTATTTAATAAAATAAATGGAGAAAAAAATAAAAAACGAAAATAAAATAAAAAGTATATAATGTGCATTAAAATAATTCACATAAAATTAATATCTAGTAAAAATTTTTATAGTCTGCTGGTGATGAACATTTCATTTCCTTTAATAAATTCATGTGGGTATATTTGGGTCGTTTATTTAGCCAATCTTTAACCCACTCTTTTTTTTTTTTTCTTTTTTGTTTTTCAAAGCACAAATCAATTACTATGGAGTATAGGATTACTGCTTGAGTTTCTTCAGACATTTTTTATAAATGTTACCTATATATAATTAGATAAATTATTTTAGATAAATTTATTATTATAGATAAATCTTTATAGATTAAGGTTAAAGTATAGGTTAAGTGAACATATATTCGACATGAACTTGCACTAGTTGCTTACTGAAGTTTGTACAACAGTTGTTGAAACCGTCGCATAGTGTATGGGGCTCCTACCATTTCAAGTTGTACAACCTGGGTGTACAACAAGTTGGATAGTGTATGGGCCCCTTTACACGATCAATATTATTGTCAATAACTGTGCTCATTAGTTACTACTTCTGCCACTAGGAGAGTGAATTGACGTGTTTGTACTAGTTATTTTGATGGCTTTTTTTTACCTTAAAAAATGAATAATCGTACAAAAGCGATTATTTTGGCGTTTGGCACTACTCATAAAATCATTTAACCTATTATAATAGTATCGCTTTTGTTTTTTTACAGGTTAGTTTCAAAGGTTGTATAAAACTATTGAACTGAGTATTGATGGAAATATTGGCGCCGCCCTTCACGGTCAATAATATTGTCAATATCCCCTCCAATTCTCAGTATTGATACGAAAATCAGAAAATCTGAATTTCATCAATACTCTCTTGTCAATACCGACCATCAATACAATTTTTTCACCTTACATGGTCAATATTATTGTCAGTACTCTAAAGTATTATTGACCGTGTAGAGGCCGCTATAGTCGTTTTCAAGAAAATTTCAAAAAACAAACTGAAAAACTCATTCTGTAAAATCACTCTTCCGGTTAATCGATTTTCAACAAATTTGGAATTCTAGCCTAGGTTGTCATATTAGAGAGGTTGCAGGGTAGTTTCTGGTATGGAATACCAAATTTGAGCATCCTGTGATTTTTCATTATTGAGATACTTCATTCACAAACGCCGTTTTCGAAAAAATACATTTTGAGTAAAAACTCACTTCCAGTCATCCGATTTTTTCAAATTCGGAATTTCAATAACATATTTAATTCTAATTAATATTATTTAGATGAAAGAATTGTATAGTAAACTGAAATAGCACGCACTTTAATAAAGGAAAACCTAACCCACCCCTCCTCCAAAACGGCCCTTAAATGAATTTTTCCGGAGAAATGTTTCAAATAAAAGTTGTAGCTCTTTGTTTGTGTACTTGATATGCAAAGTTTCAAGAAAATCGTCGGAGCCATTTTTGAGAAACTTGCAAAAAAGTAAAAAAAAAAAACAACTAGTAAAGTAGTACTTCCGGTTGAGGAATTTTGACAAATGACCCACTTTCGGATCCGATGGCGATACCTAAACGGAATATCAACTTTGAACTTTCTACAATTTTTCGTTTTCGAGCTATGCTTCACATGTACACACACACACACACAGACATTTTCTACAAACCACTTTTTTGGACTCAAAACGACGGATATTTCCGATGAAAACTTGATATAAAAAATTTGGCAAGATTACAATACTTCGTAAAAAAAAAAAATTGCCCCATGATGTCTTCTCCACTTAACGAGGGATAAGTGAAATACTTTTTCCTGGGTTTCTTCTTAACAACATTATGAAATATCCAGGATATGTATCAAATAGTTGAGACTGTAATGGGAGCTAAAATTTATTCTTAATTTTCACTTCAAACCCACTACCTTGTAAACTGTGTGCGGACGTTAAACTAATTTTATTCTTTTACGCATATATTGAGATTATTAAATGTTGAATTGCATGTAATTTTTTTGTTTTTTTGCATTTTTTTTTAATTTTAAATATAAAAACTGAAGTATTTCGAACATTTTCTTTTTCCAATCAAGCATGAATATTTTTCCTAAAAGGATAGCAGGCATACTAGGGCCTGTCCTCATTGCACAAGGAGTCACAGACTCTCAAATCCATAATACAGATGATTATAATATTAAAGCAGTGCAAAAGTAGATTTATTCTGATGACATCGAACGTGGGGTGGCCATTCTGTCTGAGCCATTCTTTTCTAATCCTTTTGAGAGGTCGTAAAAATGGCTTCCTGATGCCAGTGCTGGTCCTGAAATAAAATCAAGAATAGAATGAATGGTCTCAATTATGAAGAAAGAAAAAAAAAAAAGCATAAAAAAGTATTGTTAAGGACAATAAAAATAAGAATACATAGATAACTCTTTTCGTTGGATGCTGATATAGGAGCTGTAACATGGTCAATGACCATGAGTTCAAGGGAGGAAGATCTTTATTTTTGAAAAAAAAAAACAAAGATGTTGCGAAGGTGGTAACTGGAAGAGACGCATTATTATGAATTGTATGATCCCCTAAAAGAGCCATGTGGATTAAAAATTATAAAGCTAGAAAGATGAAGTTAAAGCTTACAAAAAAAAATGAGAGGGTAAAACGAAGTCAGAGATTTGATGCCAGAAACTTATGCATAAGACGGTGGAAAAGCTACCACACCGGATAGGAAAAACATTCACAAGGAAGCCAAAACCGAAAAAAATGGATTGTAAAACCATTATAACAATAAAAAAAAAATACTTAAGTAAGAGATATAAATGTTGTTAACAATGTTTCTTTAAAGTATTGTAAACACAAACGTTAACAAAATCTACATCTTCTCTTAATTTTCCCTGAAGATGGTGAATAATGAAAGTTGGAATAAAATGGAGACTCAAAAAAAAAAATTCTTAATGTTTTACGCTGTTTGCACGAAGTCGATAAGCCAGCAAGCTTTAACAAAATAGTAAAGCCACAAAGGCTATATAAAGGAAATTATAATAGTTTCATAAATGCAAAATAATTTTAGAATAAGTTTTTATTTTAATTTGTTTAAATATTTGCTCTTTCATTATTTATTTTATTAGTGCTTAATAGTTCTAATCAAGTAAACAACATTACATGCAATAAAAAGAAGTGTACAAACAAATTAGATAAGGGTAAAGACAGACACGATGGTGTTAAACGAAGCGTTTAACGAGTCAGTGCCCGACTCCATATGTCATGGACAATATCATAATAGTGTAAAACATACACAGCGGTGTCGAGCGTTTCGTTTCGTGAGGCGGTTTTAAAACAGCGTCGTTAGGAGATTGATGTGAAGAATCGAGTCGGTTTAACTTACCCAAAGTCACCTGACGGGTGTTCCAGATGGCTCTGTTCAGGCACGGGCGTTTGTGGATTTATTTTGTTT